>OX418217.1:21697962-21802962 GCA_948455865.1 Conomelus anceps
GAAAGACCGAATACTGTCAAAGGAGCCTGAACAAATCGTTCTAGAATTTGCACCCACTGACAAACAATCATGTCTGTCTAGAGGTCTAGACTGATGTATAAGCATTCTTTTCAAGGCTACGAATAGATAGATACAACTCTTCTACTCTCACCCATGCTTTAGTTTGTCAAAGACAAAATTATATCATTTTCTCAATTACAGGTGTTCATGATACCCTGAAATTGGAAGAAGTACAGAAATTTTTCATGATCGTTAATGCTAATGCACTCAAATAATGGAATATACATACTTTCAAATCAATAAATGGTTGTATTGACTATAATAGCCAGTTGAGGCAATGGTTTGACCTGTACCCCCCAATTTACTGTTCTTCATGATACCCCGAAATTTGAAGTGTGAAAAGAATTGTTCATCATTGGTAATGATGTCTAACATAAAGTTCCAAATAAGGGAATGATCAATTTCAAAAATGCATGCATAACAGGTAGAGTATATGCTATGCATTTGTTCCATATCGAAATCTTTGATACGGAAGAAAACAAATATTTAAATATCTTATACTTTGTTTAAAAAAGTGGTACAAGAATTTACAAAGGACTCAAGTGATATAATATACATACTTTCAAATCAATACATAGTTGAAGTGACTATAATAGCTAGCTAAGGCAATGGTTTGACCTGTACCCCCGAATTACAGTTGTTCATGATACCCTGAAATTGGGAGTAGAACAAAAATGTTTCATGATCGTTAATAATGTCCAAAGTCAAGTTAAAAAGTATGTCAAAGTATGTAAAAGTATGTCAAGTTAAAAGTCAATTTTAGAAATGCTTGCATAATAGGTGAAGCATGAGTTACACATTTGTTCCAGTTCAAAAAGCTTGATACTGAATAAAACAAATAATAATTCAATCTTTTGTACCGTATAATAGAAAAGGGTGCAATATTTTTAAATGGTTCCAAATTACAAATAAAACATATTTCAAAAGAAGGACAAAGATTATCATAGTAGACAGCTGATAACAGGTAATGTGCATCATCATAATAAATCTAATTGATACTCCTTTGAAATTGGAAGCAAAAAAATTATTATTAAATCAGCTGTGATCTTCAAGAACAAGTTTCAGATGATGTTGTTATTAATCAAATCAAATCGAAATCAAAATCATTTTTATTTTGCATATCAAAAAGAAAAAATACATCACTTGTTACAGCTTCCTTCTCAAAAGAACGGATACAAAATATAAAAAGATATATATCTAAAGAAAGCTTCCTACTATTATGAGGCAGAACAAAATTTCTACTTACAAAAAAGAACAAGTCTTTTTGTCTGTAAGTAGGAGTGCAACAAATTTTAATTGTCCAAAAAGAACAAGGTTACTATATTCGACCTGTTTTTTTTCATCGAACAATATTGAACCGATTTCGATGAATTTTTTTTAAATGAAAGAGTATCGCTCAGTGGTGGTCCCATCCAAGTTTCGCACAGATCGGCCCAATACTTAGCCCAATATTAAACAAAAAGGAGCATTCTTCGATGCCTTCATTTCAATCAAGTTTGAATAGGATAGTTCCACACATAACCGCCAATCGGATAACCGGTGTCATTTACCAGGTTGATCATTGTATCATATGGAGCACTTTACATCTAGACGGTTTTCGAAATCATATGATGCAATGCAATTATGCCGGGTAAACGACATCGGTTACCCAAAGCTGGTTCAGTGTGAAACAAGCCTGTAATGTCTCATTTTGACCAATTACGTGAACTTAATTTGAATCTAGAATAAGAAGAATATAATATTTCTGTCCATATGTTCATATGAAAATTGTTAATAATTTAGTTGATGTTATTGAGTCATAGGAATAACGTTATTTTATTTAGTTTCAATCATAAATTGGAGAATTTGGAAAAACAGCTGATCTCAGAAGTATTTTTAGTTTTGCTGCTGTCATGGATTAAGAATATTTATTCGCCATTAAATACATGTGCGTACAATAGGCTATTTTGAGGTTATGTTTAATGATCCTTTTGTGCTAGCTCAAAGTTTATGTTTTTTTATTTAAAAAAATATATATGACTAATATCACGAAAAATATCATACATAACTCGTCCGGGAAGATGTTTACCATACTCGTATGATAATACCGCACTCAACTTCATCTCCTTATCATATTTCCAGTAAACACAATTTTCCACAATTGTAACATAATATAGGCCTACTATTTCAGTGTAGGTATATTCTGAAAGGGACCACATCAAAATGAATCAAAAGCCATTTCACTTTTAAGAAGCCTTTTGCTATTATAATTTTCCTAAATACAATATTCCACATAAAATAAAACGTTGTAGAATTTTCCTTAGTTTATCTTTTCTTATAAGTGGATTTTTAGTTACTTAGGTTTGGATGTTATAAATTAATTATTGGCTTGCTGATTTTATAGATATTTCATAATGTAGGCTTTAAGAAATTTCTCATGTTTTTAAAGTTTGAAAATTCAACTGAAAAGCTTAAAATAAAACATATTTTAAAACAAAAAAAGAAACCGACTTCAGTGAAATGATGAGATACTCACGTACTAAAAAGTTTAAAATAAAGTATTTACTTTAAACTGAGAAAATTTTAAATTTCATACAAGTAACCTTTTGAAGTCGGCGCCAAATTTCCCATAAACTTCTAAAATATAACAGAATTACTCTGTGATGTTTTCCATGACGAAATAACTGAATACTCTATTATCAAAACTGACACTGTATTTCGGTAAAAGTGAGTGTAAATCACATATTTAATTGAAATAAAGTGTTAGTTCTGATATTAGATATTATTTCTCATCAATCACTTCCCGGTGGTTCGGAACCCACCTAAAACTATAGGTCCAACTCATCAATCTCCATCATCCAATCCATTACCCACGCAAAGGTCTCAGACCTATGTGGGCTTTATCCTCCAAAAAAATACAGTGTTTGTTTTGATATTAGATAGAATTTCTTATCAACTTCATAAAATATTTGGCGCCGACTTCAAAAGATTACTTGTATGAAATTTAAAATTTTCTCAGTTTAAAGTAAATACTTTACTTTAAACTTTTTAGTACGTGAGTATTTTATCATTTCACTGAAGTCGGTTTCTTTTTTTGTTTTAAAATATGTTTTTTTATCAATATTACACTTACACACACACACACTTTCACCTGCAAATGGGAATCATCTAGGCTAAATCAATAAAATTATTCTAAGTTTGAATCACATCAAAATCACTACACCTTTCACAAATCGGTTCATGACTTGGGCAGGAGTCACAATGTACAGATTGATCAAATATGGATAGCATTTAGTCTATATAGATAACTTGCATAATAGATTTACAATAGTATAGTACAATAATAAATAACTCTCTAACTAAATAGTTATTTATGTATAAAGAGCGTGAAGCGCAACTTTATCACTTGAGCCAAAACAGTCACTGGGCGACGCGTAGCGGAGCACAGTAATTTTGCGAGAGCGAAAAAGAAGCTTCACGCGCGAATTACATAAAATACTTTTCCTACAACTGCAGTTCTTGATTGCAACAAAATAAAAACTTTTAGTTTGTAACATCACAGACCGTGCGCGGATTTGGTTAGCATGCGCCATTGTTGAGGTTATGAGAATTTCACGGATTTTGTGATCCACCAATGAGAAGCCATCAAACACAGATGGCGAGTGGTAAAGTACTTTTTTCGTTCACCAGCTGACTTTACCGCTCGCTGAGCAGTAAAGAGGTATTTTACAATCAGCTTTCAGTATGTAAAGAACTACTTTACAAGCAGTTGTAGGGAAAATAATTCTCGAAATACATGCATATTGGGTCTGCATTGATTGATAATCTGATTCTGTAACAAAATCCGTGATACAGAGTATCCATACTTTGAATGGCGTCTACCCTGAAATCAGAAGGGGTAAAAATTTTGGGAGTATCTCACATCGTCTAGATTTCAGATCGTCTAGGTGCTATTTTAAAACGAATCTGGAGTATGTGAGACGGCTGGAAGTATCATGCGCTGATCGTCTCAGATCGTCTAGTATTCACATCGACTAGCGTCTCACTTCCTCTATATTTCATATCGACTAGGTTCCATAGCAGCCAGGCCGGTACAGTCAGCTACCGACTAAAATAGAGCCCGCCAGCTGTAATCACACGTTCTAATTATTCCATATCGTTTCACAATGCCATTTCACTATCTGAATTCCAACGAAAAAAAATAATTTTGGTACACTTGACAAATGGTATTACGTGATCCCAACAATGAAAAAAAACATCAATTTGAAGCAGTCGTTCAGCTTTTAAAATGTTTCAAAAATTCTGAAATGTGAACTGAAAAAAAACTCTAATAGAGAATTTTTCCCATTTTCATGGAAAGTTTTAAAAGTGGGAAAGTTGTAGATAGAGATCTTATCTTGAGTTTATATTTCAAACTTTTATCTCTATAAGGTGAACCTTCTTCTCTTTGAATTAGGAGCAGAGTTTACAAGTTGAATAAATAAAACTAAGCACTTAGTTCCTTTCAAGTTGTTTAACGATTTAGTTTTTCTTCTACAGTTATTCACTGTTATTCTTTCAATGTTATTAATTGCTATAGTGCTATATTTACAAAGTTTCATTTTGATGTACAGTATACAAAGTTTTCAATATAGGCCTACAGCAATATTTAGCTTAATTTATAACAGAAATATACAATGCCGTGGATAATTACTATCCTATAGCCTACACTGGATAAATATACTGCAAATACTTTCAATAACTTACAATAAGAATAACTATTTATGTTATAATAACTTACAATTAAGGGAAAGACTCCGTTGAGCCTGCCTTTGGTTAGAGTCAGTTAGAGACATTATATTCTATATCATATGTCAGAATTGAGTTACGTTGATTTCAGCTCTAACTGAAAATCATAAATTCAAATCGATTTTTCAAATACGAGTAGCTTTGGATAAACTCTAGATAAAGAAATATTTCTTATTGATTTCATAATTCCTAATTCATGCTCTTTATTTTTTATTAATCTATCCATATTGCAGGAATATTTGTCTATCAAGTCTCATTTTTAATTATTTTTGAACATGCAGGGTTTTCTTCTCAAAAAATTTCACGAATTATGGAAGCTGTACGTACATAAATCATTTGATTTCAAAATCAATAGACATTGGAAATTATGTTTTACTATCATTGCCATAATGAATATCTATATCATGTCTTAACAGGAAAATGTCGCAAATTTTGTCCAGTTTGTTTTTATGGACATGTACTCCATTTTTGTGAAATTCAAATTCGAGTTATGGAGTTCGCTGTATCCACTGCAATCAATAGGAGAGGGTTTGGGGGGGAAAGTTTTGGGAAATGAACTCTCAAAAACTGATTTTTAGCAGTTTTTTGCGGAGGATAGTATCCACAAAAGTTTAAAGCTTGTGCGTGTGTAATGTGATTGATGTTGATGAAAGATGAGAGAACCTACAGTCTCAGCTACAAAGGTAAATGGCTGTAAACAATATCAGAGCAGCTGGAAAAGTTGAAAACAGTCAAACGGTCACCGTTTTAACCGCTGTCACGAGTATTACGTGACTTATCTTCTATTGCTAGGAAGACCCAACGATTTCTATACTTAAATATTTATGTAGCCCCATAGAAATCGTTGAGTAGAACACGTTAGCAATCATAGAACCATCCACTACTCAAAAATAAGTTCTTGATATGAGTCGGTAGTGTTTTCAAGTGAATTTATTTCATTTACCATTCAAGGAATTTTGAGTGGACCAGACCCCCGGAATGGAGAAGTCTCGGTACACAGGCTAGACAAGTAGGACAAGGATTCATGATGAATCATTCTGTACAAGCAAGCACAAGTTCCCTATCTTCTTTGTCTAAATCCAAAAACTATTGTAGGCTACATGCTTTTCTGGATTGTACAGTGATGTGCAATGATGAAAAATTATTATAGAAGCACAATAGCCTATAATTAGCTCATAATTATTATGTCTGAATTTAAGCCAGTATGATTTTTTACCAAGAGTTTTGGTGAATTTTTTAATAAATGAAATGTTTGTAGAATCCTGTTTCTGCTAGATTGTGTTCATATGAAGGAAGACTCGAAATGAAAACCCTCAAATCGAATTCAACATATTGAGTAGGTATTTGAATAAATTATGTATTTAATGAAAAATCGTAACTTTTTATTTCTCCTGTGTTATTGATGAATTGGTAGCCCTTCTACAGTTTCACTCTGATACAGCGTCAATAATATTGACAATAAATTATGTTATAACTAAGTCATACTGTATTTGTTTTACGGAATCACAGTGAGCTCTATATAACTTTCATTGAACTGAATATTGAGACCCTGGAAAATTGACAGTTGATAAGGCCCCCACCGACCCCGTTGCGCAAAGGTAACGAACAAGTAAAAAGGAACAAACTGTTTTGATAACTTTTTTATGAGTTTGTGATACAGTATTTCATTGGATCTCAATGATAGAAAAAATGAAGGATGTAGTTTTATTCAAGTGAATCAAAAACCTAGGTAGCAAGAGTAAAATCCTATTACATTAAGTGAGCAATTTCTGTATCTGTATACCGTATTTCTATCCAAAATTTAAGATTAGCACAACATTTGTGAGTCAGAAATGATTTCAAATGGAAAATGAAATTGGTTTTGTCCAATGTTTTTCTATGAAACACTTGAAACACAGCCTCCCTGAGCGGAGCTCGGTTCATTTCTTCCATTTAATAATGATGTTATTCTATGGTGGAAATTTTCCATATATAATGTGATTAAGTTATAATAATACAGTACTAGAAATATTTTTCTGCCACTCTAGAATGTCTTTTTTATTGGGTGAAAGGTTGAAACACATACATTTCACAGCTAATAAAGAGAACTTCCTAAATTTCAAGTATTTTAGATAAATGGGCTAGTGTGTGGCCACGAATCTGGAATCTGAATTTCTTCCTTTTTTGCGCGATCTAGGTTCGGGTGGAAAGGATGAGTCATACATAAAGTTTGTAGAATTATTTATATAAAAATGGCTAGTCTCGATACGGCAATATTTGTTTAGTGTCGCCGGGCTGTCGCGCCGGTAATTGCTTATTTCCTGTCTAGTTCATCCCCTCTCTCTCAAATACTGTTTTTCAATCTCATACCAAAATTTAGCATCAGTTACTGCTGCTAGTACAGCAATAAGGCTGTGCAGGCAATTGTGAGTCTGTGAATTATTGACAAAAATATTTTCCCCACCAATCCAAGAAATGTCGAAATGGGCTATTGTAATTTATTTTGAATCTTTATGTAAGTATAAGAATGTTTCATATCAATTCAAGGGTAGCCCTAACCAATTTGAGCAAGAAAGGTCCCAGGATGGGGGGGGGGGGATAAAATTGCGTTTATCTACTGGAAGAGACATAAGGGCGAAGCTGGTCTCCCCAGATCCCGATCCCTTTCCCCTTGGCGATGGACAGTTTCCAAGTTATCAAATCGAGTTTAAAACCGATTAAAACCAGTTGAAATTTATTTCAAATTGGTTATCGATTTAAAAAAATCAACACTTCCCTGCTCACGACTGTTTTCCCTGATGATTGGAAATTCTCAATTGTTATCCCCTTGAACGAAGTTCCTAATCCTATTTCTCTTTCTGATTATAGGTCTATTAGTATCTCCTAGTGCTTACCAAAGTTTTAGAAATTCTTGTTCATGACCAGATGAGTAAGTTCATTGCTAGATAAGGTTTGATCAGTGACTTTCAGTCTGGTTTTAGAGAGGGACTTAGTACCCTTCTGAGAGTCACTGATGATATTCGTAGGGCATTGGATGGGTAAGAGTTGAATCTGATCATTCTAGTTGACCTCAGTAAAGCCTATGACTACATTTTTCACCCCATTCTATTTTATAGATTAGTAAATATGAGCGTCTCTCATTTCACTATCCCTCCACGGTCCCGATCCCTACCTCCTTGGCGATGACTCAAGCACAGTTTTCACAGTTATCAAGCACTATTAACTTTAACCCGTGAAATGAGTTAAAATAGGAGGATTTTAAGTCTAGAAACGATCAAAATGTGGCTATAGATAGGTTACTTTTTCGGAGGGAGGGCCCCTGGACCCCCTTTTGAGCATGAGAGCCACATATTTTTCATCATAATTTTGAAAAGACAGCTTTGAGATATGGGCCTACTGTGAAGGTAGACTATAGAGTTTGTCTGTCACAATTAAGGGCAGGCTTATCGGAACCGTTCACCAAGTTATAGTATTGTGTTCGAATTCACTTCTTTTATCTTTTGTGACATACATTCATATGATAATTTATTACTTTGATAAAAGCATTGTAATTCAACAAGAAACATATTTTTAGAATGAATTTAAGTGGTGAGTCTTGGAATGAAGAATGAAAGATAATGATAATATCTGATTGAGGTAGTACATTATCATTGTTGTTAGTGAGGGGGGAGGGCTAGTTTGTACCCCCCTCACTAGAAATTTCTGGTCACGCTTACGGGCGGTGGGAAAGAGAGGGTGGAGGGGAATTTTCGCAAAAAAGGTCAGCAAAAACTCATTCATGACCACCCCCCCCCCCCATCAAATTTAGAGCTGGGACCACCCTTGTATAAGATAAGAAGTCACTCGTCTCAAGTGTTGAGGTAGTGTAGTGATAGCTGCTTCCAGTTCTTTGTCACTTTCAAAATATATCCTGCCAAAAAGTCCTTCAGTTTATATGTGAAGCATGTTTGTCAAAAAGACTTCGTTTTTACAAATTTCAAAACGGGTATTACTTTCCGGATGCCTAAGTATATTGAACAGCATTTAAAGAAATTTGAAGGACTCTATAAAGCAATTTGACAATACGTTTTAACTCTTTCATTTGATGGAAATAAGATCGTAGAAGCTTTAACACTGATAAACCTATTCATATTTCATGAATGTTTTAGTCATATTGATAATTTAATTTAACCTTTTTCATTGTTTCAAGCTCGATTTATGCAATGAACTTTTAAAAATTCCAAATAAGTAGGTTGTAACTCATGATTTGTGATTTAGGCTACATTGAAATGATGATGATGTAAATTGGATTGATTAGGAATAAACAGAAGAAACAATTCAGTATACTTGTGATTTATTGAAACAAAGTTAAAAGGAATAGCAGATATTGAAATAACTACACAGTAGTTATTTTCAAACAGTTTGTTTCTCATAATTTTTACAAAAATAATCTATTTTGTTCAGTTTGATCAATTGAGCAATTTATTGATATGCTGTAGTTATATTTTTAAAAGAACTGCCATGAGTATTCCGTCAGGAGGATGGTCTTGGAATAAAATTTTGTGTATTACTAGGCTAATTTATACAAGAAATTTCAAGAACTTCAATAGAGAATTCTTGTTATTGGACCCTATCATCAGAGTTGTTAACAATTCATTAAGAAATCAATCTTCTACCTTGTATTAATTAATTGAGATTGGGACACTTATTATATTGGACCTTATCATTAGAGTTGTAATCAAATCATTGACAAATAATTATTTTGTACAATGACATTTGTAATGTTTCTGTTTTTTTATGTGGCAATAAACTCAATTCAATTCAATTCAATTCAAATCAATCTATCAGCTTGTTTTATGCTAATTAAGACAGAAGTGATGGGAAATACTGAATCATATCTTATGGCGAAATTGAACGCCACTGTGCTGGGCGTAGCGAGAGGAGTCCACTTTAATTGGAACCGAGCATACTAGACGAAGTGAGAACTGGACGGTTTGAAAACTAGACGCTCTGCGACAGCGTAACGCAAGAAACTAGAGGGTCTGCAATCTAGACCACCTGACACAGAGAACTAGATGGTTTGAAAACTGGACGCTGTGACATACTAGACGCTCTGCGACACTAGACGGTCCGAAATACACCCAAAATTTTGTTGTTGGTGATACAAAAAGGTACAAAAATCGCTGAAAACATATGTTCTGTATCAAAAACGTTGATACGGAAGAAAACAAATATTTAAATCTCTTGTACTTTGCATAAAGAAGAGGTACAAAAATTTAAAAAAGACTCAAATAATAGAATATACATACTTTCAAATCAATAAATGGTTGCATTGACTATAATAGCTAGTTAAGGCAGTGGTTTGACTTATACCCTCCAATTACTTTTGTTCATTTTAACCCGAAAATGGAAGTGGAACAAAAATGTTTCATGATTGTTCATGATGTCTAACATCAAGTGTCAAACTATGGAATGACCAATTTCAGAAATGTGTGCATAATAGGTGAAGTATGACCTACACATATGTTCCGTATCAAAATCGTTGATACGGAAGAAAACAAATATTTAAATCTCTTGTACTTTGCATAAAGAAGTGGTACAAAAATTTAAAAAGGTCTCAAATGATAGAATCCACATACTTTCAAATCAATACATGGTTGAAGTGACTATAATAGCTAGTTAAGGCGATTTATTGACCTGTACCTTCCAATTACTTTTGTTTATGATACCCCGAAATTGGGAGTTGACCAAAAATGTTTCATGATCGGTTATGATGTCTAACATCAAGTTCCAAATAAGGGATTGATCAATTTTAAAAATGCATTCATATCAGGTCCAGTATGGACTACACTTTTTTGTATTAAAAACCTTGATATGGAGTAAAACAAATAATTCAATCTTTTCTACCATGTAACAGAAAAAAGGGCAATTTTTTTATATGGTTCCAAATTACAAATAAAAGCAGGACATGGTTTATTGTAGTACAGAGTTTTGCTTATAACAGGTAACCTGCATCATCATAATATTTCTCATTGATATTCTTTTGAAATTGGAGTGTTAAAAAATTATTATTAGGCCTACATCAACTGTGATGTTCAGGAACATGTTTGAGATGATGTCATTCTTCATTCTTGAAATACATGCATATTGGGTCTGTATTGATTGATAATCTGATTCTGTATCAAAATCTGTGATACAGATTATCCATATTTTGAATCTCGTCTACTCTGAAATCAGAAGGAGTTTAAATTTTGTTGTTGGTGGTACAAAAAGGTACAAAAATCCCTGAAAACGATGATGTAGTTTTTGTTTTGATTTGCAATGGTTGGCTCACAGGTCGACATAGGAGCTGTGAGCCGACTTTAAATTTTGCTTCCAGTCGTTATCAGAGATGGTACAAAAATAAATATTGGTGGTACAAAAATGGTACAAAAATATGGTACAGTTCATTCTCAGCTAGGACATACTTGTGTTTTTAGATGTCGACCTGTGAGCCTACTTTTAAATCATTAATAACTTTTTACTCTAAGTGGTACAAAATTTTATTTTGGTGGTACAAAAATGGTACAAAATTCTGATATAGTTCTCAATTAGATCACAAGAAGTCGGCTCACAGGTCGACACAGCTGCAAGAGATGGCGCCCAGGATGAAGCTATATGGCACTAATATGTATCAGTTCTATCTGGTTCCACCCATCATCCTCACAAAACCCCTCTAAAGTCAGTTTTCCCTCTCCTAACGCTCAGTACGGAATCCAAATCACCCGAGCCATGAGCTATCAACTTATTCAGTCTTGGCCGGCCGCTTAGGCGGTTGGTTGGGGTGTCGCAGCTTCAGATTGCTGTCGTTTAAGCGGTCGTGGGTTCGAATCCCGCTCCTCCATCTGGCATCTATGTGTAATCATTCACCTCATTACACACGCACAAGTCTTCACTCATTCACTTATGGATGACATAATATTTTTACTGCATTGTAAAGAGTATTCATCACAGAATATTATAATGCTCATTTTCATATTAAATTTAATTTTTACTCTTATTATTTATCTGGGAGGGCGCCGTCTGAGCGCCCTTATTAAAAAGCCGCCACTGGTAGCGAGCCAGGTGGCGACTACTAACTTGACAATTAAAAAACAACTTTTTCAACAAACTTTTGTGTATTTTGTAGAATACCTCAAAAATTACAATGGTTACAGACAATTACTTATTTCCAGCTTGAAATGTATAAACATTAATCATTGTGATATTGCTCAGTCAATTTGCTTGAAAAGCAATTTTCTATGAGCACCCAGAGTCTTTGTTGTGGGGGGGGGGGCTTAAGCTTAGGGCATAACTATATCAGAGTCCCCTCTGATAAGTGCAAATAATAATTTAAACTGATTTTATACAATGGATTGAATACAAAAGTACAGTAGGATTAATATGTGATGAACCAGATGTATGAATGAGCAGCAACATTGATGCACATGAGCCGCCAGCCCCCTCGCCAGTCGCCATACACCCCCCTTAGACGCTCCCACTTGAGCCACATCTCCCTGTACCAAGTGTTTCATCATGTATTAATAAATTGTACTGTACTTTTGAGCTGAAACAGCCACAGTAAAGCAATCCTGGAGAAATTGACCGATAAGTCATCAACAATGCAAAATCATCAATAAGCAGATAACAACTCTGATTCCTCATTGAAATTAATTAACATTAATCTCAATAGTTTATTGCATATTTCTGAGATTTTAGAAATACGAGTATCATATTCAGGGGTGCCCAAACCTTTTTAATCAAGGGCCACATTGTCAACAGTCAAGGGAAGGCAGGCCGTGCCGGTGGTGTACCGTGGGGTCTGGGATACTCCTCCCCCCCTCACAGGAAAGCGGGGATAATAAATCAAATATATATTAAAATGATTATAATCAACCACACAAGTATAAAAATACAACAATAACAGTATGAATTACAAAAAAGTTAGTCTTTCATTTAAAAAGTTATTAATCAAAGTATAAAGTTTGTATGTAGGCTTATCTTAGCTTCAGTGAGATGTTTGAAACTGCTTTGCACTTGTACTTAAAATGTCTTTCCGCTTAGGCTCAAACTTGGTTGTACCAATCATAAATAACGATTTTAAGGGCTGTATTCATGTATGTGATTTACGTTCATCTAAGCATGACTTAACTAAGATTGACTTGGAGAGGCTGTATTACATTGAACGTGGCCACAAGTTAACCAAAAATTGTGTCTTATTATCAGGCTATAATAAACATATTATTACAAAAGCGAATGGAGAAATATTCACGCACTTGTTCTATTCATATCATTCCATTGTTTTCATGGACAGACGCAGCTGGCAATCTGATTCTTTTCATTCTCTTTCGTTAGATGTCTTTCTCACTCCTATTATTCAAGTCTGCAACTTTCTCACTCAATTAAATTTCTTAAGATTTCTACAGTTTTCCTGAACAATCGAGATCATGTTCTGTGGCCTTCTTGAAGCGTCTGGTGACCTCCAGTTCTTGGAATTATGACAACTATCTTGAATATGAAGAAGCTCACATGAACCATTGAGTTGAGTCTTACAAGAGCTTGCGTGACAGTTAGTTTACAAATCCATGTGTCAGATTGTGTTACAGATCTTGTGCCAGTGGAGTAAACAGTGCTCGATTCCAGTCTCAAGTGCAGAGACAAGTGTTTACTGTTTGTGCAGCTTACTAATAGTTTAAAGAGGTTTTTTTAAGTGATATTTTTGGGGAATGTCAAATAACGAATTGGACTGAGTTTTGTAAGTGATTAGTTGCTCTTTTTATCAAATCTTTCTACATTATTGTACAGTTTATTGGACTCTTGTTTCTTTTGTTATTGATCAGCCTGTAATTAATTATTCATTAATTCTTGTAAATGATTACTGAAAATAAGTATTAGCTTGACATTTGTTGATCAAGTTTTCTTTATTAATTGAAATCAGTATCGCTGTAGCTCTCGTTGCAGAAGGTCGTGTTGAACCGATGCTCCATCACTATCGTAACATTCTTATCTCTGCTATGCAATAGTTTTATTCTATCGCCGTGCCTCTTTCATCAGTCTATTTTCTGTACAGTTTTTCACTTATTTCCTTTTTCACGGACATTTTAAGCTTATCTATTTTTTGAACTTATTTTATTCACATACAAAATGAGTGATTGCGCGAGTTGTAATTTGAGCGTGAATCGTTCGGCTAAGGACGGAGTGGTGTGCTCGCAGTGCGGCTCAATTTTCCATGGAAAATGTGTTGGTGGTGGAAAGGACCTGAGTGAGGCTGAACTTGAGCTAATGTCGAAAAACTGGTCGTGTAAAAACTGTTTATCGAAGTTAAGAATTCAGCGAAATAGTAATTCAGATACACCAGTGAAAAGTGCTAATAGTTTGCAGTGTCAATCAACAACAATAACGAGTGACGTTTTTGAAAAATTATTATTGGAGCTTAAAAACGAAATTCTTGGTGGTCAAGCACGACTTGAAAAATCCTTGGAAACTTGTAGGCAACAGCTTAGTTCGAACTCAGACATCCTTACCAAGCAGAGTGACATCATCAAGCGTCAAGAGCAGATTATTCTAGCTTTGCAAAATGATAATATGCAGCTGAAAAAAAATGTCGATCTTTTGACCGATAAGTTGGACGCACTTGAGCAGTATGGTCGAAAGAATACGCTGGAGATTCGAGGCGTGCCGGTTGCTGATAACGAGAACGTGGCTGATCTGGTGATAGCGACGTGTAAGGCGGTTGGCGTGACTGTGGGAGCCGAGGCGATTGACGTGTGTCACCGGCTGAAGAAGAGCGCTGCGCAGCCGACGCCCGCCATCGTCGCTAAGTTTGTGCGTCGCGACGTCGTTCACCAAGTGCTCGCTGGCAAGAAGCAGGTGAGGAGGCTGTCCTCTCGGGTCCTCGGCGTGCAAGGTGATGATCTGCCCATTTACATTAATGTGTCGCAAACTCTGGTGCGAAGAAAGATCCTAGCTCAAGCTAAAAAACTTCAGAAGGAGATGGAGTTCAAGTACGTTTGGGTTGATTGGGCTGGAAATATAAAGATACGGAGGGTGGATGGGGGAAAAGTGTTTACATTGAATGCAGAGAAAGATCTGAATTCTTTTATGACCACCTGTACCTAACTCTTCTCTGAAAGAATGATTTAATTTATTTAATGCCACGAGTTGCATGTATTTGCTCGTCTCCTTTCTATTATTTACATTCCACTTGTTCTATTTATTAGTTCAATTCACTTTTTAAATTTAATTTTTTCCAGATCTCCACAGTCTAGGATTTCTCTTAATGTACTCTATACAAATATAAATACTATTATATTTTTTATCCAAATGAAGATATTTCTCTAAATGATTAGTTTATTCTGTTTGTGTTCCCGAGTACAGGGAGGTGGTGATGAGTGAAAATTCTCAAATGGTGATCATTCTCAGTTTATTATTTTATTATTTTATACGAGTGGAGTGAGGTTTTTTTGTTAAACATTCATTCAATTCTATAACAAATTTATTTTATTTTAAATTCATATTTGGAAAATCCATATTCTTCTTTGAATTCTCATCTCTTGAAAACACTGTTGTCATTGTTATTTTATTCTTTTTGGAGACGGCTATTGCCTTGGGTGGGGAGAGACTGTGTCACCTGACGCGATAAATCAGTGTGGTCTGCAAGGACTCACTTGTTGATTCAAAGCTCGGTTGAAGTCTGTTTTTCGGAATTGTATTTTCGGTAACATTTAGACAATCTTATCTAGTTCCGATAATGACTATTGTCATCAAACTCTTGTTACTCATAGTTTCTTTTCGTTCACTTTAGCGAGCGTTTTGTCAGCTATTTTCGTTTCTTATCTAGACTCCAATGAACAAAGGAGGCACAGCTTTCTTTTCACTCCCGGCGGTGTCTCTTTCTTGATTGTAGACGCTCTTTCTTTACTTTATGTCTGTACATAAATAGTACCTACTATATAAATCAATTAAAGTAGCTATATATTTTTAGGTAGATCAAATAGCGATACAGAAGGATAAATCAGAATAACTTCATCTCGTTGAGGCATGGCGTGGATAAATATTTTCTATTTATTCATATCTTTATAATTTAACATATAAATCTTTATCTTTTTCAAACAATTTTTAAAAAAAATTTCTAACTTTTATTTCTTTTTTTATCACTTAATCTTTATACTACATTCTTCCAATTTTTTCTTCTTTTTAAATTAAAATAGATATTTTGATTGTTCATGGTTATAGTTGACAATTTTGACTATGAAGCAGCACAGGAATGCTACAATACTATTGAAATTAACGATATTTTGTTACCTCTACCAAATAATTATGCCACTACGGTGGAGAAACGACTAGTGAGTGTAATTCATATGAACGTACGTAGCATGAATAAAAATTTTGATGAGTTTGCCTATACAGTGGAGAACTGTCACCTGAGGTTTGATATTATTGTACTGTCTGAGACATGGATGGGTGAAGGCGAGCCTTTTAATTATGTAATGAATAATTATACATCTATAGATCAGCCTGGAAAGAGAAATAAGAAGAATGGTATCTGTGTCTTTGTCAGTAATTCATTCACTTTTAACAATCTAAACGTTGACATTATAGAATCCGACTCGTTGACCCTGAAAATAAAAAATCCCACCACCAACTTCGAAATTACACTGATCGCAATTTACAGGTCACCCTCTCTATCTGCTGACCTATTCCTAAATGGCTTAGAGAGTGCTTTGGGGGAGCTGAGGGCACATGATAATATTATACTTGTCGGTGATATTAATATCAATTTGAATCAAACTTCGGATACCTCTATTGAATACTTCAATATAATGTCTTCAAATGGCCTCACATCATATATAAACAAACCTACTCGAGTTCAGAATACCTCAAGTTCTTGTATAGACCACATCTTTTTTAAAAATACAAATGTCAATGCGGATAGGGTGATTGGTACTGTATTCAAAACAGATATTACTGACCACTATTGCACGAGCATTCATCTAGGAGATCAAAATACAGCTTGTAATTCAAATAATATATCCAATAATACTAGCACTATTGAGAAAATTGATTATAATAAATTATTGCAAGCTCTGAAAACTGAACGCTGGGCAGATGTGACAAAGAACAACAATATTCATACACTGGTACAATGCTTTGAACAAACACTTATTACGCACATAAAAAATTCAACTACTAAAATCAAGATATCACACAGAAATAGACCACTTAAAAATTGGATTACCCAAGGACTAATTAGAGCCATACAGACTAGGAACAAAATGCACAAAAAACTACTTAAGCAACCAAACAACAATGAACTAAAAGAATGCTATACTCGTTATAGGAATACTTTAAACAAATTATTGAAGGAAACTAAAATCAATTACTATAGAGATAAGTTGGATCAAAGTAAGGGGAACGCTAGAAAAACATGGAACACAATAAACGAAATACTAGATATAAAAAAGAAAACATTAAAAAATGATATTGATCCTGAAGTCTTAAATAAACATTTTTGTTCTATTGGTAGAAAATTGGCGGAAAAACTGAGCAACGATAATATAAATTTACACCCTCAAACCCGTCAATGTTATTCTCGCAACACACAAATTGATATTCAGAACTCCTTTTTCTTATTCCCAACAAATGAAGTAGAGATTATCCAAACCATAAAAGAACTAAAATCCAACTCGGCACCCGGCATAAATAACATTAGTAATAGTTGCTTGAAAAAAATAGCTCATCACGTTGCTAAACCTATAAATATTATAATCAACAAATGCTTTGAAGAAGGTTTTTTCCCAGATGAATTCAAAATAGCGAAGGTCGTACCTCTGTATAAATCCGGTGATGCTAAAAATCCTACAAATTATCGCCCAATAAGCTTGCTCAGTGGTCTATCTAAGGTGATGGAAAAAATAATCAAAAGGCGGCTTGTACACTATTTGGAAGCAAAAAATGTCATTCACCCTAGCCAGTTTGGTTTTCAAGAAGGCAAAAATACAGAGGATGCTATCTCGTTGCTAATAAAAACTTTGACCGATAATTTTAGTGTAGGTAAGAAATCTATTGCAATATTTATGGACCTCACAAAAGCATTCGACACAATTCCACATTCTAAACTATTGGAAAAGCTCAATAGTATTGGAATTCGAGGCTTGCCCTTGAACCTCTTCTCAAGTTACCTAGGAGGGCGATCTCAAATATTATCAAATGGTGTTAAATCCAGTACTGAATATATTCTCGACTATGGTTTGCCACAAGGTACGGTTCTTTCTCCAATCCTATTCATAATATATATTAATGATCTATTGAACATGAACTTGAATAACGGTCAAGCAATTTCATTTGCCGACGACACTACATTGATTTTTTCTGGTGAAAGTTGGGAAGCGGCTCGATTTTCAGCTGAGAAGGGTTTTTCGGAGGTCAAAGATTGGCTCGACGATCACACACTTACATTAAATTATAAAAAATCTTCCTTTATGACATTCACACCAAATGCTGCTACTCAGCCAGTGGAACAACTAACTTTGAAAATTCATAAGTATGGTTGTGATGAATTGGGTTCCCAAGTTTCAGTCTGCGACTGTCCTTCACTAGATGACTCCAAGTCTGTTAAATATTTGGGAGTAATGATTGACCAACATTTGAGATGGGATTCCCATATACATTCATTATGCCATAAAACCAAATTTCTAATAAATAAATTCTATAGAATAAGCCAACTTAAACTGCCGCAGCTTGCCAAAATGACATATTTCGCTTATGCTCAATCTGTGTTGCAATATGGGATAAGAGTTTGGGGAGGTGCAGCGGAAAGACATATTAGTAAGGTTTTCAACCTGCAAAAGCATATAATAAAAGTTGCACTTAACAAGCCACGGCTATACCCGACCAGGACACTTTTTCAGGAAAGCAACATACTATCAATCAAACAGCTCTATATTAAAAACCTAACATTATATATAATAAAAAATAGGAATCTCTTCAATATCCGGGTTACTCCTTATAATACACGTCAAATCCTTAGAACTTCTAACCTGATTGAAACAAATCTGAGTGCTTGTAGGATGCAATTTCTCTATAGATGTGAAAAGCTGGTAAATATCATTCCCCATGAATTGCTAGCTAACTCTCCACCAAGTAAATTGAAGAAAGAAACCATTTTATGGATCAAAACATCCACTGACATCTTTGGTAATGTAAGACAGTAGCTATGTTTATTAGACTTCTCTCACTGTTTATCCGCTGAATCATGGTCTATAAATTAATCATCTATATATTTCTTCCAGAAATTACACTATTTTTAATTTTTGTTCCTGATGTGCTGTCTGGTCTGAGTTTTTCCATTCTGTACAACTTCACTATGAACACTGTATCACCTATATTTTAAATCCTTTCTTTCTACATTCTATAGTATTTAATCTTGTTTATTCTTGTTACAATTTACTTTCTAGGTATTCGAGTAAATCTATATTTCTTCATTACGCTCACGAACGGACTCAAGTCTTGTGAGCTTTACATTCTCTTGTATTTTATTGTTCTTGTATTTACATTGAATATTGTCAATTTGATTATTTTTGTAATATTGTACAGGGAATGAATAAATTGAATTGAATTGAATTGAATTGAATTGAACTTACAATTAGTGTGTGTAAATAGACTAATTTTGGTAAATAAAATGCAAGTGTGAACGGTAGTCTTGCCAGCCTTATTTTAGCTATTAGAACCCATAACAATTGGTGTCAGAAGTGGGATTTCTTTCAAGTTTAATGTAAATAGGCTGGCAAATTACATTGTGTGATTTGAAAGTGGCTGATCTGAAATGGGAGCTAGAAGACTGTGATTTAGAAACATCTGGAAAGAAGTCAACTCTACAAGACCGGCTTTGTGAGGAGTTATTGGGAGAAGAAGACCCAGCTACATACCTCTTTGAGACTACTGACATGAAATTACTTACATCCATGGAGCAGAACTCCACATCACTGAAGGGTGAACTTCAAGAGAATATTACATCCATGGAGCAGAACTTCACATCCATGGAGCAGAACTTCACATCCATGGAGGGCAAACTTCAAGAGAATATTAAATCCATGGAGGGCAAACTTCAAGAGAATATTACATCCATGGAGCAGAACTTCACATCAATGAAGGGTGAACTTCAAGAGAATATGACGTCCATGAAAGGTGAAATACAAGAAAATATTACCTTATTACAAGAAGCCATGGAAGAGAAATGTAAGGTAAAAGAGGATTTGAAAGCAATGGAAGATTGACTACAAGGAGACTTGGAAACAATGGAAGATCAACTACAAGGAGACTTGGAAACAATGGAAGATCAACTACAAGGAGACTTAAAAACAATGGAATGATATAAATAGAACAAGTGCGTGAATAACTACTCCATTCGCTTTTGTAACACTACCCCTAACTTAATAAATTGTACTGTCCTAGAACAATGGCACCTTAGATGGCTGATGTCTTCCTTGACTACTGACCAACTCCTCCTTGGCCCTCCAAGGGTTGTAGATGCAAATGGTGATCTGGATACCAGTGGATTAGAACACTTCTTGCAGCATTGGCTTCACAATTGCCCAGTCCAAGCAATCATAACCACTTCCAAGCCATGGTATGTCAAGTCTCCTCACTCCTAATGTCTGCATCCTGTCCCTCAGCTTAACCAAGCAGGTCCGCAATGTGTCATATGATGCCTTCACCTTCAGGCTGCATCTTAGTCACCATGTAGAAAAGATGCTGACCATGCTGCTGCAGATGAAGAACATTTCCTTCTGCTGGTCCTTGCTGTTCCAGGTCCTTGAGACCACCAAACTTCTTCCTGAAGACTGTAGCAATGCCTCAAGATTCTGCCAAGTTGCTGGGGACACAGTGTGTCAGTGCATACTCCTTTGACAGGGTGAACAAGTCCCTCTCACTTGTCTGGAACATTTTTCCTCCTGGGGCCAGCATGTAGTCATCATCAGACTCCTTCAGGGATGTAGTGCACTGAACTTGAGCTGCTTGTTCTTCCTCAGCACTGTTATTACCATGAAATGGAGACAAACAATTGAAATAAACTACTCTTGGCTTCCCTCTTAGAGGTTTTCTTATCTGGTATACTACATCATTAATCCCAGTCACAACCTCATAAGGCCCCTCCCACTGGTTTTGTAGTTTTGGACAGTAGCCACGAATCCTTTTTGGGTTGTGTAGCCAGACTAGGTCTCCCACTTTGTATCCACCTTGGTCAGCCTTGATGTCATACCCATAACAATATAATAACATTCATGAAAAGATAAAGATACTGCACTGCATGTAAATTTACAGTTGCTGTTAGAGCTGTTATGTCATTATTACCAGATCAATATGTTTTAAATTATTATTTTTTGTTTTCGAATTTCAAAAATGATAGCATTTTGAAGCAGTGTAGTGAGCGCTACCTGCCAGCAGACCAAAGAACTTCATCCATTCTATTTCATCAAAAAAGGATTCTATCCTAGTGCCAAAGAAATGTATAGGTTAGAACTTGATTTATATAAAATAAGTAAAAATAATTTCAATAAGTCAAATTTACAGTGAATTACATTGCAATGATGTAAAAATTGAATATGATGACTTTATTTTATTATTATGAGCTGATTCTATGCTAAAAAATTATACCAATACATGATACAGCACAACAATGTAAGAATGGCTTCAAGTCAGCAGTATATCAGCTCTGTACCTAGCTTGGCTAAGAATGGATTTGTGACACCAATTATAAGCATGACTCGAATTTAAGATCATCTCTAAGTAAGGTTCATAAATACGAACTTTAGTTTGAGCATGACTTATACTGGTCAGTTGTTCCTGCAACATTCATGTAGTGTAAATTCTTAAATAAGTGTAAGATAGAGTTGTTTAATGTAAATTATTGATGTTAAATTATTTATCAGGAGTCAGATCTTTGTTGTGGGAGCTTGGTTGTTGCTCACTGACTTTCATGTTGCTCACCTAACATTTCTCAAAGTGGTCCTTGTACATTCCATTTGTTGTTAGGTCAATAATTTATTTCGAGTTGAAGGGTTGAGGGCACACAATCAATATCGCATTTGAAAGGATTTTGAATCATGCTGATTTTATTGCACTCTTTATCGAAGTCTTCAAATCTTTCATTGAACTGGTTGCTCAGTTGGCTCACTACCTCAACAGCGAACTCAGAAGGGAGCAGCAGACTAGCTTCAGATAAAAATAGTTTACATCTTTCAAAGTGATCTAAATTGTTTTTAGTCAGTAGCTTTTAAAAGAGAGCAAGTCTTTTCCTAAAAGATCTCACCTGATGGATGGAACAAGTAAATTATATTTCTGCAGTTTTAAGTTTAAAAAATTTGAATGCCCTGTGATGTCAACCAAGAATGCTGACTTCCACAACCACACTGTATCAGAAAGTTCTGGCACTTGACGACTTGGTCAGTCATGAAAATATCTAACTCTGCACGAAGTTCAAGAAACCTTTGTAACACTTTACCCCTATTGAGCCACCGGATTTCGCAAAATGATCAGGAACGTCCGGATAAGTACTGTCAATTTCTTTCAAAAATACCTTGAACTTGCATTTTTTTATGGGGTGTGGACGTATGTAGTTCACTGTTTTAACAACGACTGCCATCACGTCAGATATTTCCAAGTTTTACCCGCACAAAGCCTGCTGATGTGTAATACAGTGCGGAATTACAGGTTTCTCTGCACCAGCATCTTCCACTGCTTTACAGACATTTCCAAATAAGCCTGTTTTGGTGCCACACATATTCTTACCACCATCTGCAGTAATTCCTTTTAATTTTGTAAAGTCTAGTCCCAGACCAAAAATGGTTTCCTTAACTTTAGAAAATATTTCTATACCAGTTACAGTAGTTTCCATTGAATGAACTCCAGCTTGTACTTCGGTAATCTGAAATTCACTATTCACGCCCCTAATAATATTTTTAATTCTCTGAATGCTTGTAAATTCTTAGTTTTTATGGCAACACGGCAGGCCACATAAAATCGGCTCGTGGGCCGTAGGTTGGGCACCCTTGAACATATTGGATTCTTTAGCCTCCGGATACCAGTTAGTATTAATAAAGGTTTAAATAACTGCATTTTGGTATCCAATAATTATTTGTTCAATACCGGTTTCAACCCTTCTATACCCCATAGCTGCTAATGACCCCCATCAGGTGGTTGCAGACGTTATTTTACATTTGGCGATTTGTCGTAATATAAACATCGAATGATAAAAGACACAAAAAAAACATATCATGAAACGAATAGTCCTATACAAAAAGGCCTATTCGTTTTTCGTGATATGGGTTTTTTCTGTATCTTCCAATGTTCCAATGTGGTCCAATGCAGCTCCTAATTCCTTTTTTTGGAATTGAATTGGCTTTGGCATCTAAAACGCATATAACTTATCACATGTTTAATTTTTTTATCTGTCTCAAATGCTATTGCAAACTATGGGTAAACCACTAGTAGAAAACTAGATTTTTAGTTTGGATGTCACTCCTCTTTCATTCTGAGACATATAATCAATTTATTAATCTCAGTAGCAATAATTTGAATTATCAGGATAAAGAATAAATTCAATAACTATTAACATGTTCAGCTTTAGTCCTTTAGTTTTGTCGAGTGTATCAATCTTGGACAGTATGATAAAAATGAAATTTAGGTATTTAAATGATTATTTTTTTTATAAAATCCATGTTTTTGCTCACTAATCTCATGGTTTTGAACAATTTAGGAGAGTCAAAATTAGTGAAATGATCATTTTTGGATTTTGTCTATCAAATTTTTGCATTCATTGTAATTTTGGCTTAATTTTGAATTTTAGATTTCTTTTTTCCCTTTTTTGGAGGGGAGGTGAAAATGCATTTACAAACTTTGTGCTAGGCTCTCGCATACTACGTACTACTGGCTAAAAACACCTCCCTCTACTAGGCTTCCCTTAAGTTTGTAATAGACTTTGTTTGTTTTTGAGGATGAAGCTTACATTGTCCTAAGACAAGTAGGTAATGAGTTGATGATTGATGAGTTGGACCTACAGTTTCAGGTGGTTTCTTAACGTCTGGAAGTGATTTTACAGCAGAGTAGTTAGATTTGGAGGACTCTGGCGAGAATCCCATTGATTTTCTGCTAGGGCGGCGGGTGGGGGAGAGGGGGTCAGGCGAGGGGAAGGGAGGGGGCTCATCAATTATTCAAGTTATTTATTTTTTGAGCTGTTTGACCTTATTAATTATTCAAGCACGGCCAACATCATCAATTATTCAGTTTATTGATTTTTTGAGGCTGTCTGTCCTAATTAATTATTTAAGCTTGGCCAACTTCATCAATTATTCAAACTATTGATTTTTTGTGAGGCTGTCTGGCCTAATTAATTATTTAAGCTTGGCCAACGTCATCAATTATTCAAACTATTGATTTTCGGGGCTGTCTGGCCTAATTAATTATTTAAGGTTGGCTGATGTCATCAGGCTATTGATTTTCAAGGCTATCTGACCTAATCAATTATTTAAGCTAGGCTGACATCATCAGGTTATTGTTGTTTGTCCTATTCATTCGAAGGTATATTTATTTTTCAACATTTGAGATAATTAAACATACACACTGTTTTTCAAGTGTTTGGGCTCATTAAGTTTGCATGTGTGTACTTATCCTGGCCCCACTCCGCAGCATCTTCTCCTAACCAGCATCAACACAAAATCATCATCACCCTTTCTTCTTCTCTCTCTCCATCATCATCATCATGTGTTCAAAATGATGGAGAGAAAAAAGAAGAAGAGGAAGAAGATGAGTGTAATATTGTGCTTCAAATCTATAACATGGCCTGGCTTCTGTAGGCCAATACTCAGTCTTTTACTTGCTTGAATTGTCTGTATGACGACATAGCTATGCAGGAAAATACATGTATGTGTGTCGCTCTCTCTCTTTCACCACTCCGCAGCATCTTCTCCTAACCAGCATCAACACAAAATCATCATCACCCTTTCTTCTCTCTCTCTCTTCATCATCATCATGTGTTCAAAATGATGGGGAGAAAAAAGAAGAAGAGGAAGAAGGTGAGTGTAATATTGAGCTTCAAATCTCTAACCTGGCCTGGCTTCTGTAGGTCAATACTCTGTCTTTTACTTGCTTAAATTGTCTGTATGGCACCATAGCTATGCAGGAAAAAACATGTCTATGTGTCACTCTCTCACCCCCCTCTTTTTCATTGAAATCAACTCAATGGAGTATATATTGAGGTCCTCTGATTGAGAGAGATTCATTGTCTCAGTGAATGTTTGCTAGTTCCTACAGTCAACAATCTTCTGCTAAGGACTCAATAACAGTAAGTACTTGTTTACTAATAAATATCCCTCAATCGTTGGATTATATAAATCTATCCTAACCTACAAATATTCCATAGCCAAAATAGCTACAACAAGTCAACATAACCTCAAACTGGATGAATCTGAAGTTAACATAAGGAATGATCTTATCCAATACTATGTAATCCAACTCTTGGTTCCGCCCCACCGACTGCTAGATTGTGCTAATAACTGTACAATTTAATTACAGATGTCATCCAACACTGCTGCTGCTGCTGCTGCTGCTGCTGCCGCTGCTGCTGCTGATGCCATCTGTAATGCAATTGGAGCACAAAAACCACTAAACTACGCATCTATGAAGGATCTCCAGCCAGGGCTGTCATACCAGATGATCAGTGCAGAGAGAGTCACTACAAAATATTGCGAAAAGGTAGCAGTTATGCTGGATTCCGGAAACGAGCACATGTGGGTTATACTGCCGGATTTATACAGCAGGGCCACATTCAAATTTGTCCCCAATGTGGGAGTTGTTGACATGAGAGCATACAAATTTGTGACTCATCCTGCTGGGAGAACTCACAGGATTCAATTGTTTAAAGAATAGTTCTCTCTCTGTATTTTGTGAGAAATAAAAACTTTGACATCTGTAACTGATTTGTTGTTCGTTTTTTCCCCTATCCTTATATACTAGGAGGGAGGGGAAGTGGTAGAGTAAAAATGATGCAATAATTATATTCCATTCTTTATTGACATGAAAAGACTTCAACAAAAATATCTATCTTTTTGCAATGCTTGCATAATCCAATTATGTAGAATGTTTACAACATTGAGTGCACAAAATGGCGGTATATCCAAGTGTCCTCTTCTTCTTCCATTGTCACCAGCCAGCTTCATTCTCACAGTCTCCACGAAGTTGAGCAGGTAATGTTCCGGGCAGTAGACTGGTCCTGTAGTAGTTTTCATCAGCATCTCCAGATTGGGCGTTTCATGAAAGAGGTAGGGCGAACTTAGGTCCACATACTCCACATTCTCCTTGTCATCCAGCTGCAGTAGCGTTTCCAGCAGAGAAATCTTCTCATAGACGAAGATCTTGATTGTTTGTCCTGAGCCATTGTTTTCATGCAACCATTTTGTGACAATGTCACATACAATTGGCTTCAAGGCCGAATATGAGAGGTGTGTTTGGCCAGCTCCATTGCCTGACCATCTCAGCCCATGTTTAGCTCCATGTAATGTATTGTTTTCAACCAGTTTGCTTGTTTTCAGCATACTGTCTGGGAAGGGGGACTTGAAAAAGTAGTGATGTGTTGCCACATGATGTTTGTCGTCATGTTCCAGTATTGCCATCTCCTTGACAATAAACTTGTTGTTCAATCCTTCAAAGCCTTGAAAGTCCATCAGGTAGATTGGTAGTGGTCCAAAAAGTTTGGCAGCCCTGCTTGGTGCAATGCCAATTACATCATCATCATCATCGTCGTCGTCATCAGTTGGAACCTGGTTGGTTGTAGAAGCATCCTTCATCAACGATTTCTCATGTTGAGTGTAGTAGCAGCCAACAACATCCTCTCCATCGCTGGGTGGCACCTCCCCCTCCTCCTCCTCCTCCAAAAAGTGTAGAACTCTCCTGGACATGATGTCTGCTTCACTCGATGCTTCTTGCAACTATGACCATCCTGGTGCTTGTCAACCACCTTTATATCCGTCACTGCTCTCCCTCTCTATGCTGATTGCACAAAACCAGTCATTGGCTGATACTCCTTGACCACTTCATGTATCAGCAGACAATAGGCATGTGTATTTCCTGGAATGTTATCACTTGCTTCAAACTCAACTCTGATGTCAATGCTTCCTGACTTGAGCAATTCGTTTTGACATGAACAGTCAATGGGAAACAGTATCATCTTACTATCCCGCACAGCTTGTTTCTCAAAAAGTGGGTTGCTTGCTCGAGCATCATCATGATTGTAGACTCCATTGAATGCTGCATACATATTGTACACTTGGTTGTCATCGCCATTGATGCTTTCATATGGATAGTACTTGTTGTTCAAGAACACTCGAATGTCTTTCATTTTGCACATGTCAAAGTATGAACTATTTACAGTAGCTGCTCCTCTTCTTCCACTCTGCAGTCCAATCACAATGTATCTTGGCTTTTCCAGCTGAGTAGCTGATTTGACAGTCCATGTATGTTTTGTGGTCTGTGGCAAAGATGGATACTCATACAGTTCCCAATGTCGAAATGGCATTGAGATGGGCGTGTTGTTCTGCACTAGTCTCAGCAGACGCAATTTAGCTTCATCAGACACCTCTACATAGGGCATCCTCCACACCAGTTTCTCAATTATGACCTTGCCTGCTGCATTCAAACAGTCTAAAGTGTCAGCACTGCGTCTCAGTACCAGCTCCTGTTTCACATTCAGCATAATCTGCCTATAGTCCTAAGCAAAGCCCAACAGGTATCTAAGTGGCACATTCATGATGGTTGTGTTGGCGCCATTGGCATCAAATGTACCAAACCCTGTCTGGGCATCATACCTGTAGCCGGCACCATCCATCTTGTGCTGTTCTTCTCGCTCAAAGGTCATGGCATTCTTCATCAGGCTGGTGATGCCAGGGCTACGTATGCTGTCCACTACAACTCCATTGATCTCATAGCGTATCTCCAAAAACAGGTGGCCAAAGAATCCAGAAACACAAGGTGAGCCTCCCAAGGCCGCATTTAATGCATTGGTCACCTTGTACTCCATGTGCAGATAGCTCTCCGATGGCAGTGTATAGATGTCCTGCTGCTGAATTGGTATCCGAGTCTCATCATTGGCACCAAAGCCTGTAGTATATGGCGCATGAGAATGATATTCATAGCCAGTGATGCTATTCTCTGCTAATGGACCACCCTTTGTCACATCCAAAATTCCCATTTTCAGCGTTGTTTTCTTCCTCCTCCTCCTCCTGCTCCTCTAACTTGATAGCCTTTTTGCTGCAGATAGCTGACGTTGCTCGATGTTAACTCCACAGAGTTAAATGGCCTAATGACATCTTTCACAAATGATGCCCTATTAATAGACTCTGGTTCTATCTCCATAGGAATTGCTGCCTCCACTCCTTGATTCCATTTTCCAAATAATAGCACCATCACTTGGGTTGTTGTCGCAAATGTAAGGTTATGTTTATTGGTTCCTCTCGAAATTTCACCAGATGCCCGTTCTCATCAACAATCTCCAATGTAATGCTACCAATCTGCTTGGTGTCCACCAGTAAATAGATGACATTTTGTACAGTCACATTCATTTTGTACCCTGGATCAACATCTGGGTAAAACTCATAGATCACGTGATCCTTGACACCATTTGAATAGGAACCACTCACAATGTTACACTTTATACGCAGCACATTGGGACGACTGATTTGCACTGTAGTACTACCTCTGGTATCATTGTTAGCTTCCACAACTTGGTTGAATCCCAGCAGCTTTCCTATTGAATCAGGTTGTCTAAAGTCTATCTTGGCATCGCATAATACTAAACATTTCAAGGTAGAGGGGTCCACAGCCATCTGAAACTTGACTCCATGCTTCTTCATCCTTGCCTCCAGCAGGTCAGCAATTGTTTGAAATTCAAAACTACCTTCTGGCAAAAGAATCTTTTGCCAAACCATTACTGGAGCTTTTTCTACTGCCACCTGGGCAGCTCTGGGCTTCCTTTGAGTACTTTGGTTAGCAGTATCACTAAACAACTGCTGAGCAAACACTTTACCTGTAACTTCCTCATGAGTCATTGCATAATCGTCCTCTGGCTTAGCTGCTGCCTTCTGGTCCATGTTTGGAGCCAGAAAATGTAATGCATTGTTGTAACCATTCTCAACATTTGGTATAGAGTTGCAGCTAGTAAAGCTGATGAGTCCAATTTCCCAGTCACCATTGCTTGTATCAAGTGGTGGGTAAAAGTCACTTTTCAATATTGAGGTTTTGCTGCCAAAGCAGAGCATCTTGACTGCTCAGTGTACTATTACACAATGACTTGATAAGAGTATAGACTAGAACCTTTATACTATGTGGGTGGGAGAAATGAAAAGACAAATTTTGTACATTGTTATTTATTTTCATCGAGTAAAAATTTCAAACATAAATGTCCGCATATATGAGAGTAGAGATTCTCTTGCTTCCGATCATAGTTGTACTTGATCCTTGTTGCTGAGCTCGATCCTCTGTGCATGTAGTCAATGAACTCCTGTGGGGGCCTCAAATTGCCAAATCCATCAAAGTAGTGGATGTTGCCATCCTTCTTCTTCACATAGCACACCCAATGTGTGCCAGCTCCATCACTTTGGTCCAGGTTGATGATGCCACACTCTTGATCCAGTGGTCCATTGGCTGGTAGAGCATCTCGCATGAATATTCCTCAAAATTTCTTCAGCTTGAGACGGCAGGCGTACTTGTAGAGATCGACATCTGTTAGTGCTCAGTCAGGTAGAGCAACAATCATCTTCGGCTGCCCTATTGACGGCGACATACCCCGTTTCCCATCTTCTGACGTCTCAGATAGAGACCTCCACCACTCCTCCTCCTGGAAGCCGCTGTAGTTTTCTGTGCAGCTCTCCTCCTCCTCCTCTTACCAATCCTTCTATGTTTAGCTCCTCCTCCAAACTTTGCCTTGGCCTTCATGATGTTGGTCACCGCTAATGCTGCGGCTCTTTCTGCCAATCCAGCGTCTGAAGATGTTGCCACACTCCAAGCTCTTTCAGCCAAATCTCTGTCTGCTGCTGCTCTGCTTGTTGTATCACTATTCCTCGAATAGGCAATGTCGTGCTGCTTGCAGGCCTGATCAAGTTTGTTGATTCCTGGATCACCTCTTGCCAATCGTTTTTTAAGCTTTGTACCTGGTCCACAGTACTGGTAGCCGCCAGGAAGATGAAGTTCTACGGGCAGTATGTCTATTGCCTTGTTGACTATTGTACCTGCTGCGTTTGCGATTCCTCGTCCTCGGTACCTCCGCTTTCCTTTGTGTGCGGCCATCTAATGTCAAACAGCTGCCTTGTCATCTGGTTTTATACTCCTTGGGGGGATTCCCATAAGCTTTAACATTTTATCCCTCAATTGTTCTTTACTCAAATTGCGGTTTTCTCTTGACGTAGTAACATCCAACATGACAGTGAGACACTTTTCAACCACATTCTTTGAATGCTCATCCATCCTTTTCTCCAAATACTGTTTGTTCACTCCATCTGTAGCTTGAATTGGATCTTGCATATCTGTCAGTATTGAATTCCTGAGACTTGTCATAACTTGCAATGTTTCAGGATCTCTGCTCTTTGGCAACTGAAATGAAATTATATCTCTACATGTAATCAGATTCACAGCATCATGATTGCTGCATGGATTTGCCACATTGATTATACGCCTATGGCGGACATTAATGTTCCCCAAAGAATTCATGTTTGCTCTTTCACCTGAGAGACTTACTGCCCTCCCATTACAAACATTGTTGCCTTATATAGTGTGCACAACTAGTATGCAGGCTTACCAACTATGTAACCACCTTCTACCAACTCTTCCAAGATTGAGTTGATTTCATTCTCATGTCCAGTGTTGCCAACTGCTTTAGACTGATCCAACAGCTTCAGTCTGTCCACAAGTTCGTTGGGGTCATTGTAGTAGACATATTCAATCTTGTTGTCATCACTTGCCACCATACTGAAAGGTGCCACCAGTCCTCTTCCAGCAACTTTGACTCCTTTCCCACTGACTGCTTCTCCTCTTATCAGATCCTTGATTGTCCTCTTGTACTTGATACTGTTATAGTTTACAATTCTACCATCTGGACTGTTGTTTTCTCTGTACACATTGGTAAAGTCCAGAAGAAACTTATAGGTGTTCAAATCTTCCCTTTTTAATTTTCCTTTGTCAGGCATTTTCATGAAAATCAACTCACAAAGGCCTGGTGTAGCTCTAAAAGTCTTTTCAATTTTACCATCTGCAGGATTGGACAGCACAATCTTGTTACCTTCAGGTCCAAAGGTGAGCAGCTTACTGCCTAGATAGTATGAGTTGTTTATCACTTTTGGTCCAAATGCATCATCAAAGTTAAAGTCCTTGCTCACCGATCGCATAATGTACTCTCCCACTGGTTTTGAAACCAGATCAGATTGGGCCAGGGCATTTTGTGCCACATGACTGCTAGTATCGAGCAATTTCTCAACACTAAGGTTTTCCTCTTCATCATCATCATCATCACTCATGTCTTGGCGTTTCCACAATTGTCGTGCAACACCCAAAGTACTTGCAGCTGGACTTGGGCCTTCGCCTGTTCCATATGTTTCAAAAATTGGTGACTCTTCTTCTCTAATATCTGGCAGTGGTTGTAGTCTATGCTTCATCCTTCCTGGATAAGGAGTGCTGCTGGCTGGTGTTGTTGGCAGTGTAGGCAATATACGGTGTGCATCAAATAATGGTGCAGACATTGGAACTGACTGTTGTTGTTGTTGCTGTTGTTGTTGAGAAGATTTGAGTGTTTCAACAATATCGACAAGTGGATCACTAATTGGCTTGAAATGCTTTGCATGCTGCTCCTCCGTCAATTCCCTGCCCAGTGTCAGCTCTTTGTGCTTTCTCTTGATGTTACGCTTCAGCTTGACAATTTCCATGATGGTTGGGGCAATCTCCTCCACAGTTTGCTTCATCTCCTTGACTGTCTCACTCGGCATTCAGTGCTAGACTGAGCATAATCACTGCTGTCCTTCAACTGAAAATGTATCAAGACCATTCCTGTAGTGCCCTCTATTCCTGTCTGAGGACTGATCAATTACAAGGAATGCATGTGCAGATGATGACCATACGTCATCGCACATTCTTCTGAATTCTTCAAAGGCCATGTCAGCTCCAACATGATCTCTGTACAAATGTTTCATATTCAGATCATCTTGTTTGAACATGATTAGAAAATTGGCATTGTCACGTATCAACTGTTTTGGTATACGGCTATAAGTCTGTGCCAGATAAAATGCATCAACATTACTGTGTCGACCAGTGGTGAAGTAGCGCCTAATGGGTTCTTGTTGCTCGCAAATCACATCATCGAAAATTATTATCGAATTGGCGGGCAACTCATGTGGTGCAGGTATTTCTTCACAGGTGTCACACTCAGTGTAGCTCAGTTTGGGCCCAAGTTCTTCCATAACGGTGCGCAGTAGCTGATATTTTGGTTGAAATGCAGTTTTTGAATAGAGATAGATGTTTGTAAAGGAGATTCCTTTACAATCAAAGAGCATGTTGAAAAGTAAATTGGTCTTTCCACAGCCTGATGGTCCACATATAATGCATCTCATATGGTTGGGGAACAAAGGACCATGGCGTTTCTTTGCATTCATTTCTGGGTCTGCTAGACCACAGCCTCTCACCACTTGATCAAAGTCAATTATATTAAACTTGTGATTCCTTTGCACAATCTGTTTCATCACACCAAATCAGCTCTATCAATCCAAGAGTCGTGACTGCGATCGTATCCTTTCCAGCGCACCAACAGTTTATTTCCTTTCCTCTTCAACACTTTGGCAATTCCAAAAACACTAGGTACTTTAGTTTTCACAATCTCTTCCGCATAGAGTCCTCCTTGCACAGGCTGTCTTCTGCAATCTTCCAACTCATATGTTACAGGCACTGTAGGTCGCACACGTGTTACTGTGAACAGTTCATTTGTCCAATTGGGTAGATAGCCCTTGTCAAATGTCATTTTATACTTGCTTATTCGAACCTTATCACCTGGATCAATGTTTTGATGAATACCTGGATAGAACCGGTTTTGAGATTTGTCCAACAAGCTCTGTTGATACTCTTGACGTTGCTCACCAAGTCTGGAAAGCAGTAAGGCCTCATGCTTCTTTGTAACATCAACCGGTCACATACCTATTGTGTGATGGATTCTTCCATTATACTCTTTGACAAGTGAGGTTAGAATATCTGTCCAGCGATAGGTTCCACGCTCAGTGAATTTGGTCCACATTGAATGTTTAAGTGTTCTGTTGAAACGTTCCACTATTGAGGCCTTTCTTTCTGAGCTAGTTGAATAATGGTTAACACCATACTGTTGTACAAGTTGTTGAAACTTTGAATTAAACCACTCTTTGCCATCATCAGTTTGCAAATGTTTCATTGGATTCTGCTCAAATATGGGATGCATTGCCTTGACAACTGTGTCAGCTGACTTGGTCTTTATTGGTATAGCATAAGCATACTTGCTCAGACAATTGATGATTGTAATAATGTACCTGTAACCTTTGTTCTGACGTGCATATGGTATCATCTCAACTAGATCAGCCTGATAGAGGTCATCTAGCCCTTTCACAGTTACCATACGTGTTGGAAAATTCCAACGAGCTGGCCTGTGCAACTCTCTTGCTATTGTTGCCTTCTCCATACTGATAGATATTGTTTGTGCACATGACTCTATATACTACTGTAGCTTACATGGTAGGTTGATAACATACAATTAGTCCATGATATCAACAATCACCCAATCGTATAGCTGTCCAAGATTGGCAACGATTTCACAAAATCCTTTTCCAAGAGGAAACTTTAAAATAACATTGTCATTGTTGAAAACACTTACTGAGGCTTCAGGAAAGCATAACAACACTGCTTTTACAAAGTTTTGCAATGATCCAAATGGTTCAGGTAGGTGTTTATAACCAAAACAGAATAGTGGTTGCACACTCCACTGGGTGCTGGTAACAAGTTGACAATCTCCACAATTGCACATTATATATCACTTTGCTGGCTCCACTGCTGATGGCTGGTGGTGGTGGTGGTGAGTTGTCCAGAGTTGAAGATGGTACAGTAGAGAGCGTATGACAGTGTGGTGTACAGACCTCATCTGATGCAGCAATGATGGCTTCAAGAAAGCCCAGTGATGATGTAAAGGAGGGGTGGAGACATGAGCGCAAATTGTATGTGCAATGGAAGCGTCGACACAGATCCTTTTCCATATTGCGTTCTGCTGCCAGCTTCATGTACCATTCGTTGACATCACGGCCCATTGCATCGATAGCATCCTGCGTAGTATTCCGACGTAGCACCATTCTTGACATCAGGCACTGGCGCATATGAAACACATTTGATTTATCCAGTCCATGCTCCCTCGATGTTAAAAATTCCTCAGTCCTGTACTCTGGGTCCAACAATATTAAGTTGACACTCACAGCGGCTGCCACAAGTAGATAGTACATTGTGGGATTTATACTGAAGGCCATCTGCTGATGCACGTCTTTAATGCTCATTCAAAAATGTCCAGCTGCACCCACTTATAGAATGGCCCTAGGTCTGATGCCATATTGCAAAATCCCCTGCTTATTGGAAACTCTATGTGAACTGCTTGTCTATTGTTGTCCAGGTAGATGCTAGATGCCCGCGGAAAGAGCTTATTCATAATTTTGAGAAAGTTCTCTTGTGTTCCAAATGGTTCTTGTATACTAGTGTCTCCAAAGTTGAAAATGGGTTCCACTATCCAGTGTCTACTTGTAACTAGGCCACTATTTTCTACTGTTTTCACTGCTAATGAACAATGGCTATTATGATGTCGACAGCCCATCACTCTCTGCAATGCTGTCTGACTATCCTTACAGTACAAATGACAATCCTCATCTGACATGGAGAAGGACAATGAGGCTCTCAATATACTCTATTGATTTGCAGAGGCAAGCACATAACACTTCTCAACATTATTTCTGCGCAGTCGCTTACTAGGAAGAGGACAGGAGCTATCATCATCAACACTGGTTGCTGCTTCTTCTTCTTCTTCAGGTTCATTCTCCAACAGCTCAGCAGGAATGTTTTTATGACCAAATGCCAGTGTGCTTACCCCATCGCTCATTATGAATCTCTTCTCATCAGCCTTGCTAAGTGCTTTTTTTGTCTGCATAATTGTCATGATCTGATGTTTTTTGGAGCTGAACATAACCTGCTCTCTATATATATCCTTATCGCCATATAAGCAGTCCAGGTAATCCTGGAATACTATATAGCGTTCAACATTGGGTACAGTTTTGGGCAGCTCCTGGCCAAGTATGGGCCTCTGCACTCCTTTAGCCTTTTTTATCAGACCACTCTTCAGATTCGTTTCATCCACATTGAAGCACCGGCAGGCATATAGCTTGGACCTTAGGCCAACATACTCATAAGGTGCTCTGGCAGCATACTCATCCTTGAATTTTCCCAGCACCATTTTGTTTACATCAGAGTAGCATGGATGATCAGTGGGATACTCTGATGTGTCAAAGGATTCCCTCAGCTCCTCAATGTTGTTGATGTCATTGTACAGGTCCTCTGTGTGCACTGTGTAAAACAATCTATCTGTGTCCTGGTACAGCAGCTTCAGTCGATCACCATAGATGGGCTTCATTACATCATAATGGAATTCATACATTAGGATCTTGCTGATATCCAACACTGTCAGCCCTACATAAATTGGTTTGTTCAGCTCTATCTTTTCCTGGTGCAGCATCACAGCACAAATGTTATCTCAAAAAATGATACGATCTTTGAATGATGGCCGAGCCACAAGTTTCTTCAGCCGCTTCTCACAGTTGACCAGCTCCATGCTCATCCTCTTTCTGACATTCTCCATAGTTTTTCCGAAAACAGCATATTCATCAGCTTAAAGAAGATTTTCTCGAATTTATTTGCAGATGCCTGTCTGAGCCTGGTGTTCATCTGGATATAGGGTGCCAAAAAGTCTTCTTGTTCAAATGAGATCCCTCTATAGACTTTGCTAATTATCAGCCCATGCTGCACAGCTTGTTTGAGCAGTCGGTAGTGGCAGACATAATGTTTCCGGCCATCAAGGGTGGTCATGAGACGCACACTTCCTGACTTTGGTGTTTTAAATAATTGATTAGGTCAGATAGCCCTGAAAATCAATAGCCTGATGACGTCAGCCAACCTTAAATAATTAATTAGGCCAGACAGCCCCGAAAATCAATAGTTTGAATAATTGATGAAGTTGGCCAAGCTTAAATAATTAATTAGGCCAGACAGCCTCACAAAAAATTAATAGTTTGAATAATTGATGATGTTGGCTGTGCTTGAATAATTAATGAGGTCAAACAGCTCAAAAAATCAATAACTTGAATAATTGATGAGCCCCCTCCCTCCCCCTCGCCTGACCACCTCTCCCCCTACCACCCCCCTAGCAGAAAATCGATGGGATTCTCGCCAGAGTCCTCCAAATCTAACTACTCAGCAGACCTAGGCTAGCTGCAAAGCAAGCAATATCAGATATTTACCTATCATTTTAAAATGTTCAGTACTTCCCAATAACCTTTCTCAAGTATCAGAATTTGTAAAAAACAGCATAAAATTGATAGTATACAACAATAAAAATTATTTTGGGTACTGCTGAACATTAAAATTCGAACAGGACTTCGATCTTCTGTAGAAAAGCTTTGAGCGATGCTATTTGAGTGCATAAGATGAAGTTGGTGGAGGGGTTCTAGGGGAAAGCTGCAAACAAAAATGCATAGAGGAGCCCCAGCAGTTATTTTGAAAGAGCTGGACTAAAACGTAAGAAAGGAATGCTCCATTAATGTAAATGATACATACGCATTGAGTAAGGTCGAAGTCTAAAGAGAGAGCTGCTCCCTGGAAGATACACATTGCTTGGTGCATATCTTCCAAAAACACAAACCAAACTTATTAATTTGCACAAATGCCTACCAATGGTTAATTCATAATGTAATCAAATCCGAAAAGTTTCTACACAAAGTGGACTTGTTGTGAAATGAATTTCCTCTTCCTCTTCTTCTTCTTAATCTTCTTCTTTTCCTTTTCATTTTCCCACTAACTCTTCTTCCTCACTCCTTCAATCCCTTATTCTCCAGCATTATATTATTGTTGACAGGTAACATCATGTAGACTTTTATATACTAAATATTTTATAGATTTGCTAATTCTTAATTACTGCAGGCAACCAATAAAAATTCAAAAATTTGGATTTTTGTGAGTTTATAAAATGTTAAAAATTTACTTCTTGCACAACTAGAAATACTTCCAGATCCTTGGATCTGAATAAATTAGGTGAAATCAAGCATAATAGAGAATTCTCAAGTTCTAACTTCATCATCAACAATAGATATTTGTGCATCGAGGGACTAAAGTGCAATGTTATGTTGGCTACGCCATCGGGCGACAATTTCCCTAAGGGAGAAAAAGTACTTTAGTCCCATGATGCACATAGCATTTTTCCTTCACCTACACCAATAACTATAACAATGTGTTTATTTTTCTGTGCAGACGCTCAGTCGTCTATCAGATGAACGCTCTCATATAGATAATGTTTGACCACACAATCGAAATACAGCTACTTATTTTCCTAGATCGAAATACAACCCCGAAAAATTTTCCTCAACTGTGTACGACAATTCGACAGTGTTGCCATATTTCTTTCACTTCAATCGTGGCGTTGTCGGACTTCTTCCCATGTTATTCTTATGGGTCTACTTTTACTTCCTGGGAACTAAAAGTAATTACTTTCACTCCCAATGGAGAAAAAGTGAGGTTAGTCCTATGGGGCATAAAGTAGTACTTTGGTATTCGATTCCAGAGAGTAAAATGCGACTTTAGATAGTAGGTGGAGGAAAATATTTGTTTGATCTCAAGATCTTATAAGGAATGATAATAGTCAAATAAAAATACATAATAAGAATTAATTTTGATTTATTTTAGCTTAGGGCACAACCAAGCAGTCCACAAAACCTTTTCACCCATGTTTAGAACGGAAATTCTTCCTGGAAGAGAAAGAAATAAGTAATTAAAAAAATAAAATATGATAAACATAGTACACATGATTAAGAAGGAAATGTGAGACAACACAAGTAATGAACAATGCATTGTTGTGGAAATTATTTTATTTAAAATGTGGAAACTTTAACCATGAAATTATTTGTATCTAAACAACCATGTTAATAGCACTATGTGGCTATCACAATTTTTGAAAATCAATATAGATAATTGAGAGGTTGCACAAATCTACCCTAAAAATCTGTTAATGTTAAAACTATGACAATCAAATTCAAGCCATTTGAACACTTTAATGTGAGAATGCGTTACAAAGAGGTTAGAATAATTGAATTCTGAGGGATATATGATTCAGCATATAAAGGTTCAAAAATGATTCAGTTCATTCAATAAATGGATGAGAAAACAATAAATGGATGAGAAAACAATAAATGAATGTAATATTTAAATATGACTATGAAAAGTTATATTTTTATTGAACTTCTGAGGAATGGTTCAAAATATTTTTGTATGCTGTTGGCAATTATATATCTGCAGTTGCAAATAAAATTAGTTATATTGGGATTACAGAAGTATTCAACTTCCATATTCCATAAAATATTTGATGAAAAAAATAATTTCTCATGACAATAGTCTTTCAATACCTTAATAATATCCAATGCAATAAACATTGAAAAAAAAATATTACCAAAAACCCTGCACACAGCCTTAAAGCTGTGCAATAGGGTTTTGGACATATTTTTTTTCAAAGTCTCTTTGACTGGAAGTTATTAGGCTACTGAAATGTAGTCTATTGCAATAGATAAAAAAAATTTCATCAATTATTTTCTGAGATATGAGCACTTAAAGTTAATTTCTGGGGGCAACCAGTATCATGAACGGTTGTGAATAGAAAAGTGCAATTTTCAGGATCAATGTAACAAAGTATTGTTATTGTAATGATGTATTTCATTTTTCAATATTTTCATTTTTTTCAAAAAATCATTTTTTTGAATCCTTAATTATAAAAAAACTAGATTTCCGATTGAAATACAAAATATGTCATTGAAATCTCTGATATCCCTACTAGTAATAGAGAGATTATTGTAAATCCAAATTAAATCATTGGGTAGCTGAATTGCCCCAAAGTTTTCTTGGATTCTCTTTAGTTTTACAGACTCAACTTCCTCATGCAAATGTGCAAGCACATTCACTCACACACATGCAAGGACTTGCTATGTTGCCGGTTTGAACCATATTCGTTCATCACTTACTCGCCCTTATCAATGCTCCCTCATGTGCTACACCAGCACTCGCTCTGTCTGCGGGATGCATTTTGTTTACAGTTCTTGAATAATAATTATGCGACCGAAAATAATTGCTTTGAATGACATATCTCCAGTAATGGCATACCTAGCAAAGTCAAAAGGCTGATTTATTGATTCTAGCTGAAGAATTGAGTATTGTTCTACCTAACAATCCTAGAGTCGTTCAGTTATGTAAGTTGATTGCTGAATCTGAAGACTATGATGAAGAGTTCACTAAGAGTCTATTAGAAAATATTATCACTGAATGTAAACATGAAGAGAGACTTGAAGATGAAAAGTTGGAATGAGAAAAGAGACTTGAAAAAGAAAAGTTGGAACGTGAAGAGAGACTTGAAAAAGAAAAGTTGGAACATGAAGAGAGACTTCAATTAGAAAGAGAAAAGATAGAATTTGAAAAAGAAAAGTTTGAATGTGAGGAGAAACTCAAAAGAGACAGATTAGAAAAAGAATTTGATTTGAGAAAATTAGAGATTGAAACTTCAACAAGGACGGATGGTGAATCATCCAATAACAGTATACCTAAGAGTAATGATTTTTTAAAACCAATGACATGTTTCAATATCAATGACACGTTCATATGGGTATCTACTTAGCTTTGTTTGAGAGACAAATAGGTAGAAATAATATTCCAAAAGAAAGTGGGTTGCATATTTAATGGGATTATTACCGCTAGAAATCGTGAATTTGATGCACAAGCTAATAATTATGACCATATAAAAAGTGTGCTTCTCAAACGATTTAAACTCAGCCCAGAACAATTTTGACTGAAATTCGTTTTCCACAAAAGAGACACTTTATCTACATGGCGAGATTTTGCATTTGATCTAAACATTTTTTTAACTGAATGGATCGAAGGTTAAAAAGAACTCAATTATGAAGACCTAAAAAGCTTATAGTAGTTGATCAAATAAGACAAAAGATGCCAAGCGAAATGTGTGAACATTTTATTGATGACCTATCCAAAATTATAAAGACAGATGAACTTGTGAACAAGTTGGATGCATACAAGGCATCCAGATACAATTTTAGAAAGGATTCAAAGAAGGATATTTCTCAAACCAAACCTTCCCAAGTAAGCACCAATAGAAGCAAAATGGAAAATTTTATTTCAATGTCAAGATTCATGGGGAAAGTACAGATGCTATCTTGGACACTGGGAGTACTGTTACCCTTATTAACAAGAAATTCTATGAGTATCTTGGTTCACCTGCTTTGAATTCAGACTCTACATCATTACTGGGTCTTGGAGATGAGGAACTATTGGCTATTTTATCACCGAAATATTATTTGATGGGAATGCTAACACAATTCCTGTTAAAGTGTTTGTTCTTGAAAACTCCAGAGAAGAGATAATAGTTGGTTCAGATGTTATTGGACAATTGGACATTAAGTTGTCTAAGCAGAGGCAAGATTCTGAAAACAAGAACATTCACCAAGTGAGATATATAAGTCACATAAATACAAATTCAGCAAAATTAAATTCTTCTTCTCAATGCAGAAAATGAAGTGAAGGATTCCATCAAGCCCAATGAAGAACCACAATTTTCGCACATATATTAAATAGACATTATTGAAAAGGTAGGAGAACTCGATCTTAGTCACATAAAAGATCTTCCAGTCCACGATGCCATACAAAATATTGTAATGAGCTATAACCTTAAGAAATCGAGAACCACTGGTGTGAAAATGACCATAATAATGAAAGAAGAAGTTCCAATCTTTCATAGACCTCGCCGACTTCCATTTATACAACAGAAAGTCATTGAAAGTCAAGTTGAACAATGATTACAAGAAGGCATCATCAAACCGAGTTCATCAGATTATTCTAGTCTGGTTGTGGTAACGAAAAAAAAAGATGGATCATCCAGGGTTTGTATTGATTAAAGGAAAATTAATTCCATGATTGTCAAAGACAGCTATCCACTACCCTTAATTGAGGATCAACTGGACAGACTGAGTACCACTAAACTATTTAGTACACTTGACTTGAAAAATGTTTTTTTTTCATGTGTCAGTAGATGAAGAGAGTAGAAAGAACACGTCATTTGTTATACACAATGGACACTATCAATTCTGTAAAGTCCCTTTTGGATAATGTAATTCTCCATCAGTGTTCCAGCAATATATTAATTCAGTATTCTGAGATCTTGTAAGAGACGGTATAGTGTTACTTTACCTAGACGATCTAATCATACCAGCTTCAATTCTCCAAGAAGCATTGGACTGACTTCACCTTGTGTTGAAAACAGCAAGTGAATATGGTTTGGAATTGAATATGAAAAAATGCAGTTTTATGAAGAACAGAGTTGAATACTTAGGACATGTCATTGAAGGTGGAAAGGTCTATCCAAGTGAACATAAAACCCAAGCTGTCACAAACTTTCCTCAACCTCGGTCTATCAAAGATGTACAAAGCTTTCTTGGTCCAACAGGATATTTTCGTAAGTTTGTTACAAATTATCCAATCATAGCCAAACCATTGAGCGGTCTACTTCAGAAAAATAGACAGTTTCAATCCTCCCACAATAAAATGATAGCATTTGAGAAACTCAAAGAAGTATTGGTTAATACTCCAGTTTTACAGATATATAACCCCAAATATGAAACTGAACTTCACACTGATGCAAGTCAGGATGGCTATGGGGCCATGCTCCTACAAAAAAATCCAGCAGATAATCAGTTTCATCCAGTCTACTATATGAGCAGGAAGACAACAGATGCTGAAAAGAAGTACATAAGTTACAAATTGGAAGTTCTGGCTATTGTCAAAGCCCTAGAAAAATTTAGAGTTTATCTGTTTGGTCTCAACTTTCTAATAGTCAGATTGTAGTACCTTTGAAAGAACAATGCATAAACGAGATTTATCCACCAGGGTAGCAAGATGGGCTTTACTTCTTGAAGAGTTTAATTATAAAATCAAATATCACCTAGGCATTCAGATGCATCATGTTGATGCATTGAGCAGATATCCAGTGATGACTATAGCTGAAAAGAACACCATCCTGAAGATTCAAGAAGCTCAAGAGAAAGATGGAGAAATAAAAGCGATCACAGAGGTTCTCAAACATCAACCCTACAAAGACTACTTTATTGTTAGAGGAATTCTCTACAAATCAGAGAATGGGAGAAACCTGCTAGTCTTACCAGAATGGATGCAATGTTAAATTATTGAAAAAGCACATAAACAGGGCCCCTATGCAACAAGAAAGACTGTAGAATCGATTAGACAAGAATACTACATTCCAGATCTTGAAGCTAAAGTTCAAAACTACATAAGTCATTGTATACCATGTATTTTGGTTAATAGGAAAGCTGGGAAGCAAGAAGGTTTTCCACATCCCATACCAAAGGATGATTTGCCTTTCATGACTATCATATTGATCATTTGGGTCCTTCAGAATCCACAAACAAGAACTATAAATATATATTTGCAGTAATTGATGGATTCACCAAATTTGTCTGGCTATATCCCACTAAATCCACAACCTCAAAAGAAGTCATTGAAAAATTGGAAATACAAAAGAAAACTTTTGGTAGTCCATTACGGATTATTTCTGATAAAGGTCCAGCATTCACTTCCGGTGAATACCAATCATATTGTGATACAGAGAAAATTCAACATTGTACAATTATCACAGGTCTGACAAGATCAAATGGACAAATCAAACGCTTAAATAGAACTATTATACCAGTTTTAGGTAAACTTGCAGTAGAAGATCCAACAAAATGGTATCAACATGTTGACAAGCAACAAACAGTTTTGAACTCAACTCATCAGCAAAGCATTGGCACCACACCCTTTGAATTGCTTTGTGGAGTTAAAATGCGAACCCTGAATTAGACAATATTTGTGAGCTGATAGATGGTGAACTTCAAGCACAATTTGAAAAGGAAAGATTTGATTTGAGGAAATCCGCAAAGGAGCAGATTTTGAAGACACAAGCGGAAAATAAGAAAAATTATGATAGATGATGTCATAAGCCATTAAAATATAACGTTGGAAACTACATTGCAATAATGAGGACAGAAATTGGCCCTGGAAGAAAATTAAAAGGAATGTTTTTATAGGTCCATACAAGATCACTAAGGCCAAAACAAACAACACCTATGATGTAGAGCGAGTTGGTGACCATGAAGGACCATTGAAAACCACCACTTGTGCTGAATACATGAAGCCATGGAAATCCATGTGATTTTTATGTTATTGCGCTCCTCTATATTTTGCATGATTCTTGTTTCGTAAGTTTTTATTTTTATTTTTCTTGTTATGTTCATGGCTTGAGGACAAGCCACTTGTCAGAATGGCCGAATATAGGGTAGGTCATTTCAGTAAACATTCAAACATGTGATCGTGTTATTACATATGAGTTAGTTTCATTAGATACCATTGGAAACTGAAATAATAAACAGTTTAGTTTGATAGAATAAGCTCCACACGTAAGTTAAAAAAGTACTAATGTGAAAAGAAATAAAAGACTGATTTACAAAAAGTGATTTTGATTTTAATTCAAGAGTTATCCTACATTATTATACTCAATATTATAATTGTGTTATATTATTTAACACAAAAATTAGGCAATGAATAATTATTCAATAATAAAAATAAAAATAAAAATTCAATAGTTAGGATGAAGCCCACATAGGTCTGAGACCTGTGAGTGGGTAATGAATTGGATGATGGTGATTGATGAGTTGGACCTACAGTTTTAGGTGGGCTTCGAACCAACAAGAAGTGATTTTCACAGCAGAGAACCAAGTCTTTTTTGCTGGAAAATCCAATCGGTCACCCTTACAAAGAGCGCCCAGGAGTTTCGTGGCTTATCTCTGATTGAACAGATACCAGCTATGGCCCTTGGCTATCACTTCGGTTTGATATACAGTGATTCAGGTTTATCTGCATATCAACAAATCGGCCAAATTTTCAAATTAAGAACTGTTCTGAAAGTGAATTCAATGATCTGGAAACTTCTTTTATCTAACTTTTATGTGTTGGTGTGAGCATTTACATGATAAATGCAACGAAACATGAAGATGACATATTTTTCACAAAGAAGATAAAAATACCTGATTTTTGAAAATTGATTGTGAATGAACAATTGAACAGATATATTGATATACATCAATCGAAGTAGAATTTTGTATTCTTTAATTTCAACTTTTGCAAACTCACTTAAAATACCTGGAGCGGATTTAAAAAACGTCCAGCTTTGTACCAATTTTTGTCCATCAAAAGAGTGAACAAAATTTGAGTGCGCTCTTGTGTCAAACAAAGGAAACTAATTTTTCTTTATAGAAAATTCTTGCCATTGTTCCATATTATACTGCATCTCAATGATAAAATATGATTACATTATTGGAGAGCTTACATTGTGAATGGAATTATATTATAAGACTTCTTTGATAGATAACAAAAATACTTTCAATAAAAAATAACATGATACTTTCAATAAAAAATGTAGTGGAACTGTAATTAAAAAAAGAGCTTTACAAACAGAAATTTACTACAAATTATGAGAGGAAAGACTTAAAATTATTTAAAAATTACAACTAAGTTCAAAAGTTTCAAAATAAATCGGTTAACAAAAAATTGACTATATAGTCAGCTAATTTTAGCTGACTAATGAGCAGAAATATTTTTAATGTTGCATTGTCCTCTTTAAATGTTGGGGGTTTTCAAGCAAGGAATAGTTTTCCCCCCACCACCACAATCGAATAGTGGTCCAGGGGCCCGGGGAAATTATTATATTTTCACATGGAATACTTCAAATTATACTGCTTCAAATTTTGACCCTACCTTCCCTCTTTGTTTTACAATGTTTGATCTATGTGAAAAATCATACAGGAAATGATACATACTCACAACACTAGAAATAACTTGATTACTCACCATTACAATTATTCAAACACACAAAAGATTTTTCTTTTTATAAGTGTAGAACTGTTCAATGCCATTCCAGAGAGCTTAAAAAATCTGCCATATCCAATTTTTAAGCATAGACTGAAACTTTTTTTTATGAATAATCCATTGTTATATAGGTTTGAGGATTTTTATGAAAGGGCCAAGACTCTGCAGACAATTTATAGACAGCTTTAAATGACACAATGCAATAGATAGGTAGGCTAATTATGAATGTCATTTTGTGTTTTTATCTGTTTTACATTCTAGCAATGTTGTATGAGACAAAATTATTTTGATGTGAAATATGACAATTTGTAATGCTTCTGATAACCTCAGGAGTTTCTGCTATAAAGGTTTATTATTATATATATGTTGGTATTTCAAAGATTTTTTCGGCACTGAATTGGCTTTGAAAATTACAAAAATACTGTGGAAATATAATATATGTTTTTAATATGAGGTAATAAAGTGTCTGTAAAAAAACCTTCTCCAAATTATAATGTTAAATTTTATTTTACTATATATTAGATATTTTTCCAAAATCTAAGATATTTGCCTCAGGCGCCAAAAAAACCGTGAAGGCCCCCGTTTTTACTCAATCAGAAACTATTTTTTATTATCATAAAATTATTAGGTGTATCCTCACTGTATGTTTGTTCAAAAAAGTAAATGAAAGGCGTACAAAAATTGAAAGATATATATGTGATTCTTTGGAAATAAATGTATAGTATAATTGCAAAAAAATAACTAAAATTATTTCAAATTTAGAAGATAATTAAGGAAATTAGAAAGGATATGATTGAATTCGGAGTAACCCTGGGTGAATAAAAATCAAAAATTAAAAATGGGTAAAAATAAAAATATTGAAAGACATGACCCAACTAATGCTTTGCCTTGTCATTATTAACACAATAAAAAACTCCTTACATTAATGTCATTAATCAATTATTAAATTTATTATTGTAGAATTCTGTACAATATTAGGTTAAAAATGAAACATGGCACAAAACAATGTACCAAACTACACATGCCCTCCTAAGTGAACAGAGGGCTAAACTGTCCAGGTTCTCTAGCCGTCAGACATATCGGATTATTTTTGTGAATGAAAGCGCAGGTATTAGAATATCTGTGGCTCAGGCTTGTGAACTATATTTGCTTTACTAGATTATGAGTAGTAGAACAACTCTGCCTCTCTCCCAAGAAGGCCTAGTCAGACCAGGCGAAGAGCGGAGCAGATGGGAGCTGAGAGATCCGGCAACATTCCAGGGCTATGGAAAGCTAGTTACATACTAATCCACCAGAGTGATTCAAAACCGGACCAAACTCGATTGACTCGATTGTAGACTCGTTTGTTTGTTGCCTTGAGTCGGGACTCGAGACTTGGTCAGTCACGGTGGCTGGCGCAATGAATTTGTGTTAAAGTGATCAATATGACTACAACATCTTGATGAATTTTTAAAAAAAATCGTTTTTAAAGCCCATTGTTCTCTACTGATATAGAGCTGACATAGAAGTGAAATCTTGTAAAATCGAAATACTCATTTGAAATTCATGGTGATATAGCCACAAATGGCGTCAGATCCCATGCAGAAGGGCTTGCTTCCATTTTTAGTTACACACTTTTTTAACATTGGCGGTAAACATTGTGCTCCCTCCACTTTGTTTTCTATCTATGGTTGTGATATTGTATCATATGGAGGAGGAGCAATTCAAACTCACATGAATTTAAAATCATATGATTGTTTTATAATTAATTACTACCTTATCATGTACTTTAGTTTTATTTTTCTTTCATTACATTAAATTTACTTATATTCTCATTTACCATTTGGCAAGCTTCGTTTAGAAAAGGGAGGAATTGGTGAAGAAGAAGAAGATGCAGAAGAAAAATATGCAGAAGAAGAAGAAGAAGAAGAAGAAAGGAGAAAGTGAAGACGACCAAGAAAAATAAGATTTGGTAGAAGACTGCTTATTGGGTAGGCTATATTGTAAATTGTGGCATTATAGTAGAAATATAATTTGTTGTGATCATTCAATTCATTACTGATCTATAACAGTATTCTTATAGTCTATAGTCTTGGCTATCACACTAAAAGTGTTATTATTACTTACTCTCAAATTTATGCAAATCTTGTTTTTGATTTCCAGTTTGGAACGTGCATTAATGACTTCAGCCTTGCACTAATAAAAATAAAAGAATAAAACTTTTTAATTTCATGTAGTAACAGAAATCAAACAAATCAAAACATGAAATGAAACAGTAAAAGAAATTGTTGTGCAAAAAATAATTCAATAGAGTAGTAATCCAATTTTATGTAGAGTATTTGCTATCGAAATTGTCCCAGTGGTTTTTCAAAAGTGAACTTTCAAATTGATATTTAATCAATAAATGTCTCTGTTCTTTGCTGTAAACCCACCAAAAACGGTAAAGACAATTTCATTTGTGACCCATGCTCAGGTCCAAAACCTATGTCGTTTTCATCCCTGAGAAAATCAAATGAAAATACTCTTCAACTGCATAAGATTTAAGTGGAAAATTCTGGTGAAATGTTTGAGCCTACAAAGATATGAATTCTCCAGTAGGCGAGAATTTTGAAAAGAAAACAGTGTCGGGCTCATAGCCTTTTAAATAAATTAATTGAATAAACAATACATAATTTGAACCCCAAAATGTTGGTACTTTTTTGGTTTTTGCTAAAAGTATCTCAAAATCCACACATTGGAAATTATTATGTCCTATACCAATTCCCAATTGACAGTTTTGGCATTTGACATACCAGTTTTCAAAATGATACAAATTGACTGACACAATATTTCTAAAAAAAAAGCATTTTTTTCTCTAAAAATTATAAATTTCAACTTTTTATTGTTTTAGCACATGTATTCAATGAATGATGCGACACGCATTTGAAACCTATGTATGACTTTTAGGAATACGGTGTAAGGTATAATTTCAAACTAATTTGACCTTCTTATCTTCAAGTTAGAGCCGTTAAAAGATGTTGATAGATTTGAAAACCTCCTGAAATTTGGGTTTGGTTGAGACACCAAATCCCTCAAAATATTAGTTCATTTATTTTACTTCATATTATTAAGATTCAACTGCACCTGTACTGAGCAAGCTAGAAAATGAGCATTTTGTCCTGTTTTATTTCATTAAAATCTCAAGAATGGAACCACAAATTGCCTTGAAAATTTAGGCCTACATGATTTATCTTCATACTTTTACAAAGGTCACTGGCTTTTCAAAATTCGTTTTTTTCTTTCAGTTTTTCTTATTTTGGGAATTTAACATGATTATGTCATTTTTTTAAAAGAAGCATCAATCAGAGAAATTAAAAAGCAAGAGACATAGAGATTAACAACACGAATCTAAATCCATTGAAATTTTATTCAAATTCCTTATACTTTTGTCATAAACTGTGAAATAAAAACGTATGATGTAACGAAATTGGAACAAGAAATAAACGGTTTCATTTGAAAAAAAGTTGAATTGGTCGCTCACCAGAAAGCGCCACCGGTCTCCATTACCCCCACCGCCACAGCATGGAATAAAATAGAATCGTAGGGGGTTTCATCACAGTGAAACCTAAAGAGTGGGGGAATTGGCTTGTCGCCAAACGATAGAAAGTCTGCTGAATTTTGATCCGTACAAATTCATACCCAATGGCATTTCACTATCTGAATATTGATGAAATATTTTGAAATTTGATAGATTTAAGAAACGATATTTTGTGATTCGAGCGATGAAAAAATACATAAATTTCCTGCACACGCTCAGTTTTTATATGAGAATTTATCCAATGATGTTTCAAAAACTTTGTGATGTGACATTGCTACAGACCCTAATTGGGAATTTTTTTCATTTCTTGGGTAGGAAAGTTTTGAAAGTATGAAAGTTTTAGATAATGATCTGATCTAAATTTTTTATTTGTAACCTTTTTCTCTAAGAGGGACAAGTCTCTTTGTATTGACATGCAAAGAGAGACAAGTACTTGAAATTGAGCACGTGCTGTTTGAGAATTGATTTTTGTAGACGAAAGGGGAAAAATGGGGTTTGTTGTCAAAATCATGTTTTTTTCAAATACAGGGGCAACTTCATGTTTCAAAATGTGAGTACTGCTTATTTTGTAATCTGGATTGGATTATTGAGGTGCAAGAAACACGCAAAAAAAAGTGTTAAAGAATACACTGGACCAAGCTGACACCCAGGTCTTTAATTTTTAATTTAATTAATTTAATTTAACAGGTTTTTAATTCTCTTATTTTTGTTATTCTTTTTCTTAATTAGTAGATTTTTTATTTATTATTATATTATTTTAGATACGGAACTGATTTACTTTATATTTATGACTGTAATATTAGCGTAATACTATTTTTGCTTTTCTTTCTTCTCAAGTATTAGATCTTTGATTTATTATTATATTATTTTATGTATGGTATTGATTTACTATTTATTTAGCAGTGCAATATTAGCTGACTACTCCTGTCTTATGAATTTACCTATAATGGTATTTTATCAGCCCATTGTTTATCTTGTTATGAATAGTGTGTTTATTTGGTAATTTTTTTATACTCTTCAACTAATATTTTCATAACACTACAGTGCATTAATGTTGTAACCTAGAACAGATTTGGGCTTTGCTTTTATTGTGGAATAGACTAATACAGTACAGTAAAATTAATAGTATTATTGGCATCAGAAAACAGACAACATTTCATTATTATTTCCTGGTCATTTCAGCAACTTTTTTTAAGAGCAGCCTTCTTATTTATCTCCATATTTCATGGCTGAAGAACTTTTAGCGCCCCCATACAAAAGTTCAAGAACAATATTTTGACAACCAGTGAGTGGTGTGAACTTGTAGTGCACATATCTAAAAAATTATGAAAAAAATTGACAATAATCTAAGATTTATGTGCCACAAGAATATATAAAAATTAATTTTTGCACATGCGTAGTTTTTTATGCATGGTAGAAAATGCGGTGAAGGTCACGAGTCGATGTTATTTTCCCTATGCTAGAAGTGTGAACTTGTAGTCCACATGTCCTAAAAATTCTGAAAAAATTGACAATAATCTACGATTTTTGTATTAACAGAATATGTAAGATATAAATTTTACATACGCAAGATTTAAAAAAAAAGGAATAAGATAGCTGAAAGCATTTATTTTTGAAAAATATATTGTTACAAAAGCAAGCAAAGCAGTTATTTATGCACATAGAACTACATTATTCTACAAAGATCATTCCATTCATGTTTGTACGTGACTTGAAGCGCAAAATGCATTCTCTTGCTATCAATAGTTCTCTTTTCACATGTCTTTGTCACTCTTATTATTCAAGTCTGCAACTCTCGAGAAATCTATTTATTTCTCCAGATTTCTGGAACAATCGAGATCATGTCTCTTGAAGATTCTCGATGCATCTAGTGAGCTCCAATTCTTGGAAATTATACTACTACGTACAACTACAAAAGCTATATAAGGAGTCCACATGAACCAGACAAAAGCTTAACAAAAGCTTGTGTGACAGTTTCGTTTTACAAACCCGTGTGACAGATTGTATTACAGATCTCGTGACAGTGTTGTAAACAGTGCCTTATTTAGTCTTTAGACAGTCTCAAGTGCAGAGACAAGTGTTCACTGTTTATGCAGCTTACTAATAGTTTAAAGACGTTGTATTAAGTGATATTATTTGGGACTGTCAAATAACAAATTGGACTGTGTTTTTGTAAGTGATTAGTTGCTCTTTTTATCATTTCTTTCTACATTTCTTTCTACTTGCATAATTATTTTGTGGACAGTTATAATTATGTAAAAACCAAACACCTTTTTGTCTATTAAATTTAAAAATTCAACCATGTTTCAAGTGGGGCTAGTCTAATGATTTTGGCTGTAGCCTACAGGCTCCTGAAAGATGGAAATAGTCAGGAAAAGTGAAAAAATTAAAGAAATTTATTTCTAAGTGGCAGAAAAAAAAAACGTAAACTACTTATGCAGTACTTGATCCCATTATGAAAAAAAAATTCAAATGCGTTGGGAGAACTGACACAATTGAACCAAAACTGGATATACTTATATAATAATCACGGAATTTATCCGAAAAACAAGGGTATAAATATTCCTTCTGAACATTGTTTAAAAATTGTACTAGTCAATAAAAAATAGAAATAACTAAAACATGACCGTTCATCATCACAATACCATAAACGCAACATGTTGAAAAATAGAATGGAAATGAAAAAAAAATGGCAGTCCAAATAATTAAACTCACAATCACAAACTCAATATAGATACGGTTTACTCTGGGCCAATTTACCAGACACGTGTAGGCCTACATGCATCCAACAGGACGATTCAAGAGACTGGATTAAAAATACTGTATGAAGAAAAATATTGACTCTCATTTCTATACAACCCCCCCCCCCCCCCCCATTTTGCATTACTTCGTATATGCTAATATACATTGAGAAATTTCGATGAGGAAATAATATTAATTTCCTCTAATATTTGCACTGTGGAGACATAGCCATCATGATTTATAACAGTCTACATAAGTTCGTCTAAAGAGTGTTTTGTCCTCTGTATGTCTCCATTCCTGAAGTCACAACATCCTGCTTCTAAATTCCTCCACTAAATCTATCTGCAAATTGATAAAGCAAACAATAAACATTGACCTGACAATATTTAGCCCATTCTTTCTTTCTTCCTTCAGTGTTTCAGTTTTAATTCTTTTGAAAAAATATGTATATTTCAGTCTGGGCACGGGCCATTTCTTGAAAATATATATTTCCCGTCCAGGCCCCACGCCTCATGATGGGTCTGCGGGTGTGTACGTTACGCAACTGGTGAAGCCTTCATTTTATTCTCTCTCTGTCGTTCTTCCTCGATCTCAATCAAGGTTACTAAAAAAGGTTCATAGGAACCTTGGATCTCAATAACCCTCTGAAATTATGTCATCTCTCTTAGATGAGAGAAACAGAAAACTTGTTGGAGAAACGTCAAGTGGGGGTATGTAAGTGTATTACAGTTGCAGTATACTAATACTAAAATTTTCATATTTTTATTAATCAGAATCAGATTTTAATGTGCAGGAGTGCTCACAGGGGGGCTATGATGCAGACTGCGTCATTGAAATTCCTGGGGGGGGGGGGTTCTAAAAAAAGTTTGGGGGGCTTAAGTTGATTGAAACCGTGTTTAACGTGACGATATTCAAAAATATATTATGAAGTCACCACATAGAATGTCTATTTTATTTATTTATTTATTTATTGTGACAAAATTACAATGAATGTGAAGGAGCAACAGACTCAAGTCCAAAACTGCTCTCTCCACAGATTTTGAATATTTTACATTGTTCAAAACATTAATGACAATAGATTTATAATTATTATTATACTACAGTATTGAATATGAATCAGCTAAAATAGTTATGTTTAGGATTTGTGCAGGAAGTTATTAAGCTATTTCTTTTTCACCTTTACAAAAAAAATTTTACCTATGTAAAGAATCCAGGGCTTAATTTCAGCCGGAGCACATCGGAGCGGAGCTCCGGCTATCTTAATCTATAATAAAATCATTTATTTTAAACCAGATCTGAACTAGCTTGTTATTTTGCATATTATGTAATATTATATGTGCATTACTAACCATGCTCAAATGCATTTAAAATTCACCAATTCAAGTGTAATTTTCAAACATTTTCTGGGGGAGGACCCCGGACCAGCCTGTAAGTCAGAGCTCCGGTATTTCTCAATTTAGAAAATTAAGCCCTGTGAGAATCTCAAGAAATATACATACATTTTGTATCTTATCGACTGGGTTTGATTTTTGCAATACCTATATAAACCTTCTTTTAGTTTTAATATACATACATTTTGTATATTATTGACTGGGTTTGGTTTTTTCAATACCTATAGAAATCTTCTTTTAACTTTGTTTGAATATTGGAACTTATTTTTTCGCATTTTTTTGGGGGGGGGGGGACTTAATTGGTGGGGGGGGGACACGTGCTGAATTTAGAAGGGGTGTGTGCGTCATGAGACTAGGGGGGATGGGCACCCCTGTAATGTGGATAAATTCACAATCTTAGGATTTAACTTTTTGTTCAGTCTTCAGTCCTGTAAACACAGCGGTGTGACACCGAAAGTGCAATTCCAAAACACATACTCACTTGCTCTTGTCACTCCTTTTCTTGCTCATGAGTCATTAGCGAAACCTGTTTTGATGAGATTAAAATGTAGCCTGTAAACGTTCTGTCCTCCCTCACACACTCACATATGCACATACCCACTAATGGCCAGTTGGTGGGGGAGCCGCCGCTGTAGGAAGGAGACTCTCCCTACTACCTATACTAATTCCGTTCAGCGCTACGCTGTGAAGTGCGGAGAAATATTAAACTAAAATGTGATTTCTCATCTAACTGCAGTGGAATCTTAATAGAAACAGTTTTCTGTCCAAAAATGTGCTCAGTTTAAATGTGGAGAGGGTTTAAGTGGGGTCAGCCCTGGGACTCCGATTTTTACCCTCTATACTTGTGGCTTACTATCAAGTGATACATAATTCTACTCATCTTATCAAAGCAATCCATGAATAGTACATCATTGAAATAAGTAGTAATTGAAAAAGAGTTAATTAAGGAAGCCTGATACTAGGAGTCTTATTGATCTATGAACCGTAATAGGCATACATAGAGCCTAGGTCCATGCACTGATGATAACTTCCAGAACACACTAATTACCTTTGGAGCATCACTATTCTTAATAACGTAGTAGTAGTACACCACATAATCTTCCATGGACCGCATCTAATAAGAAATCAGAAATTTTTATTGAGAAATTACTGAGATGAACGCAAAAAATACTTTATACATTTTTAATGTATTGGAATAAATAAGCTCAAAATGTTCAGTATCAAAAGAAATAGGAAACCATTTCCTTCAAGTACATTTTTAACAATGTTGAGATACAGAACAATCTCCAAGCAGTCTAGTAATAATAAGAATAACAATATCGTGTGACCTGACTGGCTCAGTTCTGGTGTCAGTGTTATCAGTTCACATCTGAATAACTTCAGGCCTCTGACATAAATAGACTCAATGGCTGTTTTTAGTCAGCCAGGACCAGCGAACACATAAGACCAATAGAAGGGGCTTCTTGTCGCCGAGGTGAAGCCACGTGTTACACGCTCATCCATTACAAAGATGGCGGCGCAGGGTCGACTCACCCAAGTGGCAAGCGCTTGAGAAGCCAGTTTTTGCTATTTATTCCAAATTTACATCAAATTTACAATTATTTACAATTTAAATAAAATAAATGTTAGCACTGAAATCCAAGTATGCTGATCAGATCATCAGTTTCATATTATTCTATTTTGATTGTATTGTCCAAATAGCCTATATTGGAATAAATTATTTTAAGATATTATCCTGTTTTTTTTTTTTAAAGTAGGCTACGATGTTTTCATATAATTTTAGAGTCTTATCATATAAATTTAATTTCAAATTTGATTGAATTGGGGTTTACTCTTTGATTCAATACTAATTGAGAGAATCAACTCTTGCATCATTAGTTAGGTCAATAATTTGTTGAATCAAGCTGTTTTTCTTTGAATTAACTTGCAATTTTTTAAACTGCTAAATTTCAAACATCATAATTAGTAAATACCAATTGTGCCTATCTGATCATTTATTCCAATGTAGGCAATTTGGACAATAAAATCATAATAGAATAATATGAAATTGAAAGTCGATGATTTGATTAGCCTACTTGGATTTCAGTGTTACCATTCTATTAGGAAAATATTAGATAGAATCCCGATTCAGATAGTTTAAGGATCGTAGGATATTATGCAGTTATGTTTATAGATCCTCGCAGATAGGTGATCATCTTAGTTAGTTTAGTATATTTACTCAATCTTCTTGTAATGCAATGCCTCTAAGTTGAAATGTAGGTCCACAAATTGAATACACTGTTCCTGTAATCATGTTTTATGTAAAACCTACCACTTTAATTCAGGATCCTGATTGAACTCATTGTATATTGTTTAGCCTATCCCATGTTAGGGATAGGCCAAGGTTAATCTTGTTTTATGCTTTATTATTAATTCCTAGGTTGATCTAAATATAACTTGTTAGGAAACTTGCTTTCAACTTAGAAAACTCTGTTAAATATGTATTGCCTTATTAAGCATTAGGCCTTCAAATTTTAAATGGTTATGTAATTTTGAGTATAAATAAGTCATGTTCTAGACATGGTGGTGATTGGTCATGCGGTGAGCGTGGTGTTCAAGTGGTCGTGATGTTCAGTCACGACCGCTCAAGACTGCGCTTGGATGGGTGACCGTGCTTCAATGACTTGATGTTACAAGCTTTATTATCACTTACCCGGTGGTTCGGAACCCACCTAAAATAGTAGGTCCACCATGTTCCCCGTAACATGGCACAAACGGCGAGGTGGAACTACCCAAAAGGGTCTCCCCACCATTAAAAGCCATACGCGTATTATTATTATTATGTTCTAGATGTTTCAATTGGCCTTTCTTGAATGGAAAATTAATTCTTGTTATGCCTTCTGCAATATCAATTATTGTGTATAATTTAATAGTGCTAATAAATTAATAGCTAATTCAATACTGCTCCAATAGTGCCTTTTTTGTGTTATATATTTTGTGCTCAGTGTCTTCACGAGTGCTTGAAGAATACTTTTTTTTATCAACCCAAAGTTGGTTTGGTTGGCGCCCATATGGAAATTATTTCATTCTGTATAGCAAAAGTACGGCCTTTGCAATAGGCTATTACCTATTAGACAAATTGAGTAAATGTTCAACTTTATGTAGTCATTGATTTATATGATTCAATTTAGTTACATGACTTTAAAGATGAATTTTTATTTAATAATGTCATTGTTCTAATAAACATTTTCCTATTTGGATTTTGTTCATTTGCGTTCATAATGTAGAAATTTTAAATTTGGACTAATTTAATCAATAATTAACTAAAAACAATCTAACTATAATATTATTACATTACAATAATAAATCTCCAAGGAAGTATTGAATCAAACACAAGAAATAAGCGAATAATTGGCTTTGTGGTCCCGGATGTGCAACCCGGCTGACGACGGCGCGCCATTCCAATCACGTTTCAACGTTGCACTTAAACCTAACATTGTATCCAAAGTATAAGTCGTACATTAAAATAAAAATCATGAAAAAATCATTCTGTTATTTCTCCACAACTTTCTCGCTTTGATCACATCTCTACCCAAAAGATGAAAATTTTGGTAGCCGACTCACTTTTTCATGTCATGGTTTAAAACTCAAACAAAAAATATAACTTTAAACAACTAATTAAAATATATAGAGGTAACCATTAACTTTTATAATGCCACTGTTATCGTCAGAAACTAATTGTATATACTCATGCCAAGTTTGAAAGTTATATCTTAATCCTAAGTGTGTTTAACTGCAGTTTATTTGGAGAGCGCGCATTGAAATTTTTTGCTCTTGATAACACGATTTCGTCTTTCTATCCACTACATGGATGGCGGACTCGGCTTCACCTCCTGTATGCTACGCTAGTGCATAAGCCCCTTCTATTATCTTATGGGTTTGTTGGCCAGGACCGACAGCTTAACATGTCTTTTGAAACACAGGAATAATAGTATTATTACAAAACACATGAAACTGAAACATAAAAAATCTAGAGAAATGCTGACAATTTAATAGTTTATATAGGAAAATAAAAATGTATGGATTCCTGTCTAGAATCGCTTGAAATGGGAGTTATAGGATCATGTTGCATCAAATTACAATAGAAGAATGAATTGGTAACAACAACAAAAATTTTTTTTCATTGGGATTCATTTATTGAAAGTGAGTTAAAAATATTCAGTGCACTCCAGTGCAGTATGGAAAAATAAAAATAGCTATTTGTGTAACTAGTGCGCAAAGTAGCGGTTTTCTGCATCGAGATAAACATTGTTTTTTCATGAGTTGAAGGCAAGTGAAAAAAGTTTCTTGAGTGCAGATACAATACTTTGCACTCGAATTACAAATTAAATTTTTCCTACAGTAATGTATAAAGTAATTTAAACAGAACAAAACAGGACATACATAACCTGACAATTCCTCACATAACTTATCTTCTAATCAAATTGATTTCAACAACAACTACAACAACTATTTCGTTGCTGAAGCAGAGTTTTGAGTTGTTAGGTTGCAAATCTGGAGTGTGGAAAATACTTTGTTGCACTGGAATTTACTTTCCCGCACTGGTGCAGGAATAGACTATTTTGCGTGCTACAGTTAGTGCAAAAATAGGCACTTTTTTGGGTCACTGTAGGAAAATGACTATTTTCACTTTGCTATTTTTGATTTCCCACCTTCCCTGATAAGGTTACGAATACTTTATCAAATATGTCCCTTAAATAAGGAGGTGTGTGAGAGTATTCCCAGAAAGTTTCTGAAAATATCCCTCTAAACCTTACTTCAAGCGATTTTCAACATGAATTTATCTATTTTTAACATTTCAACCCACATTATAAAGTGAATTTCATCTAAGCTTGAGTTATTGCCAATAGGTGCTCTCCTAATTTGGAAACTCATTGTTTTAGTGAAGAAAATGAAAGCAGGCCTACTTTGAACTATTTACACTGCAATTTCTGGGCCCTTGCCTCTCATGATATGAATATTAAATAGTACTGTTCTTGGAAATCTCTCTTGAAAGGACTGCTCTCCCAGGACTGCTTTACTACTGTTTGGTATTCGGATGAAGAGAGGTAGGGGCTTAAAGATGGCAGTGTAAATACTTCAATGTTGGCCTGCTTCAATTATTTCACTAAAACAATGAGGGCCCAAATCAGGGAAGCACCTATTGACAATGCCTCAAGAATTAGATTGAATTTCTTAGATATACATTTAACGAGGGTCGAAATGTTAGAATGGATGAATCCATGTCTAGAATCGTCACTTAAATGAGGTTTAGATTCAGATAACCCCCCCCCCCCCCCCAAAAAAAAAAAGCCAGTTTTGTAAAGTATTTTCAAATTTTCAATTTTAAATGTCTACATAGGTTTCTAAACAAGGATTTTTTATTTTCTTCCATCTTTCCAAGAAAATAGTCATGTTGCTCTACTCATTTGTTATATCTATACATATTTACTTTTTTTGTCTCTTTATTTACTACTATCTATTGTGCCCATCCTTTGTACAGATTATGTTTAGAAATAAGACTAAATATGTTTCGGCCTTTTTGGTAGCAACGATCATGAAGTTGTTAGCAACTTAGTAAACAATTCAGTGACAGCTATCAGAGAGAATTTGAGTACAGCTGATTGATATATCATGATAAATTACGTGATTTGTTCTTCACAAGTTCTGATAAATGTACAGACAAAACTCTAATTTTATTTATATAGATTATTCACTCACTTCTTCTATTCTGTATGGAAGGATGATCGCTTGAGGTCCATAGGAGTTTTTCAGAGTTTCGATCGCTGATGACGCAATTTTAGTGTAAACTGGTGTGAAACTCAATGATGTCTCCTGAATAAAAACCAAAAAAATAAAAATAAATCGATTAACTTCATTCATCAATAAGAAAGGAATTAAATAGTAGAGATCAAACTTATAAAAGTACAATGACATAAAACATTACTAAGCATCAAATTAAACATTGGTAAACCTAAGTATTTATTTATTTATATATTACAAGACTAAATCAAGATACAACAGGCATAGTCCACTACTGCTTTCTTTACAAATTTTCAGTTAAAAAAAAACAAAATTTTAGGTTATATTCATGTTCAACTGGAAGTTAGTTTGAAGTGACTGACAATTGAATAAACTGACAAATATACATAAACAGAATTTATTAATTTCGAATTCCTTTAATTGCTATTACTTTATACTGAAGACTTCCGCAATGGCGGATATTGACAACAGCATTAAACAGCTGATGGGAATCAATGAATGCTACTGTACAAAAATATCAGTCACCACCGGGAATCGAACCACGGACCTCTCAATTGCCGGTTGAGCGCCCTTAACCACTAGACCATGGAGACCAAGGTTAATAGATAAAAGGTTGAACGGTCGATAGTTGTTTTTAAATCCGACAGGGGATTTCTTCATGGATGATGTCACTTGAATCAGTTCTCCAGAATCAATTTCCAAGCTGGGAGAGATGCTTCGTAAATGGGCCTCTCCCAGCTGGTAAAATCAAGAGGTCTTGTCTACCTCTGCCAATTTAGTGCATGAATTGGATTCATAATAAAAACTAGTGTATTATTCATATCCTTTCGAAAGAGAATTGCAATTTCTAGCTTCCTTCCAAAGGAAAAGTATTTTCTGTGTTTTTTTCATTAATTATAAGAGATTGAATACATATCTCCCATAACAGAGCATGTTAAAAATCTGAAAAACTGATTCACATGACGTCATCCATGAAGCAATCCCCTGCCGGATTTAGAAAGAACTAACGACCGTTCAACCTTTTATCTATTAACCTTGCATGGAGACCCCTCTGTACAGCAGCATTCATTTTCAACTTGGCCATATCGGCTTGTATCTCACAAGTTAGTTTGAAGTGACTGACAATTGAATAAACTGACAAATATACATAAACAGAATTTATTAATTTTGAATTCCTTTAATTGCTATTACTTTATACTGAAGACTTCCGCAATGGCGGATATTGAAAACAGCATTGAACAGCTGATGGGAATCAATGAATGCTACCGTACAAAAATATCAATCACCACCGGGAATCAAACCACGGACCTCTCAATTGCCGGTTGAGCGCCCTTAACCACTAGACCATGGAGACCCCTCTGAATTCGAAATTAATAAATTCTGTTCAACTGGAAATTTCAATTTGAAGTACAATTCCTGATTCTTTCCAAAACATGAATATTAATTAGTTCACTTTGAAAACGAAACACTAAAACTGTCCAGTAGTCCAAAGAAAGTGAATATAATTTCCAATTTGAATCCAGATTAAACCTACAAGAAAGGGTTGAACCTGACCAGTGTCTACAGGTTTAACTATAGTCTTGATGGTAGAATTGTAAACTATAATAGTCTAAAATACAGGACTACAATCATGGAGCTGGTGAGAGAAAAACCCGAAATGGCAGTCACTGGGACAGGACTGGTGGCACCTTTCAATATGGTGGCAAGAGATGGCAGCCAGATTGAATATGTCTACTACAATGACCCCAACAAACTTGTGGACAGATTGAGACTTTTGGATCAGTTAAGAGCAGTTGACAACACTGGACATGAGAATGAGATCAACTCAATTCTGGAAGAGCTGGTGGAGGGGGGCTACATTGTTTCCATGAAGAATGTAACACCATATACTTCCAATGGATGTTGAGGAGGATATTTAAGCAGCAACATAAGCCAAGGAGCCTCATTACACCGCCATATGTCAACCAAGATGGACATGAATAGGAAGAAAAATAAGAAGAATATTGCCTGTACAGGGGTAGTCAAGTGGTATGAAGGAAAAGGAGTCCTTTCTGCAATCACAAACGCAGCGGGTACAATAGTCAACAAAGCGATAGATGTACTGCCCGTAGAACTTCATCTTCCTGGCTACCAGTACTGTGGACCGGGTACAAAGCTTGAAAAACGATTGGCAAGAGGTGATCAAGGAATCAACAAACTTGATCAGGCCTGCAAGCTGCATGACATTGCCTATTTGAGGAATAGTGATACAAGGAGCAGAGCAGCAGCAGACAGAGATTTGGCTTAATGGGCTTGAAGTTTGGCAACATCCTCAGATGCTGAATTGGTAGAAAGAGCTGCAGCATTAGCGGTAACCTACATCATGAAGGCCAAGGCAAAGTTTGGAGGAGGAGCTAAAAAGAAGAGGAGAGCTGCACAGAGGAAGAGAACTACAGCAGCAACCAAGGGCCGAGGACTGTACCTGAAATGTCAGAAGATGGGAAACAGGTTGCATTGCCATCAATGTGGTGGCACAGGATGATTGCTGCTCTACCCGACCGAGCACTAACAGATGCAGACCTCTACAAGTATGCCTGCCGTTTCAAGTTGAAGAAATTTCGAGGAGTATTCATACGAGATGCTCTACCAGCCAATCGACCACTGGATCAGGAGTGAGGCATCATCAACCTGGACCAAAGTGATGGAGCTGGCACACATTGGGTGTGCTATATGAAGAAGGATGGCATCGTTCACTACTTTGATGGATTTGGCAACCTGAGACCACCACAGGAGTTTATCGACTACATGCACAGAGGATTGAGTCCAGCAACAAGGATCGAGTACAACTATGATCAGAAGCAAGAGGATCTCTATTCTCATATATGCGGACATTTATGTTTAAAATTTTTGCTTGATGAAAATAAATAACAATGTACAACACTTGTCTTTTCATTTCTCCAACCCACATAGTATAAAGGTTCTAGTCTATACTCTTATCAAGTTATTGTGTAATAGTACACTGAACAGTCAAGACCATGATGCTCTGCTTTGGAGGTAGAACTTCGATATTGAAAAGTGAATTTTACCTGCCACTTGATACAAGCAATGGCGAATGGGGAATTGGACTCATCAGCTTTACTAGCTGCAACTCTATACCAAATGTTGAGAATGGTTACAACAATGCATTACATTTTCTGGCTCCAAAAGTGGACCAGAAGGCAGCAGCTAAGCCAGAGGACAATGATGCAATGACTCATGAGGAAGTTACAGGTAAAGTGTTTGCTCAGCAGTTGCTTAGTGATAATGCTAGCCAAAGTACTCAAAGGAAGCCCAGAGCTGCCCAGGCAGGAGAAAAAGCTCCAGTCAAGGTTTGTCAAAAGGTAGTATTGCCAGAAGGTAGTTTTGAATTTCAAACAATTGCCAACCTGCTGGAGGCAAGGATGAAGAAGCGTGGAGTCAAGTTTCAGATGGCTGTTGACCCATCTACCTTGAAATGCTTGGTATTATGTGACGCCATGTTAGACTTTAGACAACCTGATTCAATAGGAAAGCTGCTGGGATTCGACCAAGTTGTAGAAGCTGAAGTTGAGACTAGAGGTATCACTACAGTGCAAATCAGTTGTCCCAATGTGCTGCATATAACGTGTAATATTGTGAGTGGATCTTACTCAAATGGAGTCAAGGATCACGTGATCTATGAGTTTTACCCAGATGTTGATCCAGGGTATAAAATGAATGTGACTATACAAAATGTCATCTATTTACCGGTAGACACCAAGTAGATTGGTAGCATTACGTTGGAGATTGTTGATGAGAACGGATGTCTGGTGGACTTTAGAGAGGAACCAATAAACATAACTTTACATTTGCGACAACAACCCAAGTGATGGTGCTATTATTTGGCAAGTGGAATCAAGGATTGGATGTGGAAGCAGCAATGTTCCCCATGGAGGTGGAAGAACAAGAGTCTATTAATGGGGCGCCATTTGTGAAAGATGTCATTCGACCATTGGACACTGTGGTGTTAACATCAAGCAGCATCAAATATCTGCAGAAGAAAGGCTATCAAGTTAGAAGAGGAGGAAGATGACAACAACACTGAAAAATGGGAGTTTTGGATGATACAAGTGGTGGCCCTTCAGAAGACAATAGCATCACTGGCTATGAATATCATTCTCATGCACCGTATACTACAGGCTTTGGTGCCAATGATGAGATTTGGATATCAATTCAGCAGCAGGACATCTACACACTGCCATCAGAGAGCTATCTGCACATGGAGTACAGGGTGAGCAATGCAGCAAATGCAACTTTGGGAGGCTCACCTTGTGTTTCCGGATTCTTTGGCCACCTGTTTTCGGAGATACGCTATGAGATCAATGGAGTTGTAGTGGACAGCATACGTAGCCCCGGCATTGCCAGCTTGATGAAGAATGCCATGACCTTTGAGCGGGAAGAACAGCTCAAGATGGATGGAGCTGGCTACAGGTATGATGCCAAGCCAGGGTTTGGCATGTTTGATGCTGATGGTACCAATACAACCATCATGAATGTGCCACTTAGATACCTGTTGGGCTTTGCTGAGGACTATAGGCAGATTATGCTGAATGTCAAACAGGAGCTGGTGCTGAGACACAGTGCCAACACTCTAGACTGTTTGAATGCAGCAGGAAAGGTCACAATTGAGAAACTGGTGTGGAGGATGCCCTATGTAGAGGTGTCTGGTAAGGAAAAACTGCATTTGCTGAGACTGGTGCAAAACAACACGCCCATCTTAATGCCATTCCAACATTGAGAATTGTATGAGTATCCATCTTTTCCGCAGACCACAAAACATACGTGGACTGTCAAGTTGACTACTCAGCTGGAGAAGCCAAGATACATTGTGATTGGACTGCAGACTGGAAGAAGAGGAGCGGCTACTGTGAATAGCTCATGCTTTGACATGTGCAAAATGAAAAACGTTCGAGTGTTCTTGAACAACAAGTACTATCCGTATGAAAGCATCAATGGCGATGACATCCAAGTGTACAATATGTATGCAGCATTCAATGGAGTCTACAACCATGATGACGCTCGAGCAAGCAACCCACTTTTTGAGAAACATGCTGTGTGGGATGGTAAGATGTTACTGTTTCCCATTGACTGTTCACGTCAAAACGAATCGCTAAAGACGGGAAGCATTGACATCAGAGTTGAGTTTGAAGCAAGTGAAAACATTCCAGGAAATACACGTGCCTATTGTCTGCTGATACACGAAGTGGTTAAGGAGTATCAGTCATTGACTGGTCTTGTTCAATCGGCCTAGAGAGAGCGGTGGAGGATATAAAGGCAAGCAAACTGGTTGAAAGCAATCAATTACAAAGAGCTAAACATGGACTGCAATGGTTGGGCAATGGAACTGGCCAAACACATCTCTCATATTCGACATTGAGGAAAATTGTATGTGACACAGTTGGAAGATGGCTGCACAAGAACAGTGACTTGGGATGGTCAATTAAGATCATGGTTTATGGATATGAGAAGATTTCCCTGCTGGAATCGCTACTGCAGCTGGACAACAAGGAGAATGTGGAGTATGTGGACCTGAGTTCGCCCTACCTATTCCATGAGATGCCCAACTTGGAGGTGCTGATGAAGACTACTACAGTCTACTGCCCTGAACATTACCTGCTCGACTTCTTGGAGACTGTGAAGCTGGCTGGTGACAATGGAGGATGAGGACGCTTGGATGTACCATCATTTTGTGCACTCAATGTAGTAAACATCCTGCACAATTGGATTATGCAAGCATTACAAAAAGATAGACATTTCTGTCAGTCTGTTTTTGTCAATAAAAAATGAAATGTGATTATTGTGTCATCATTTACCCCACCACTTCCCTCCTAGAGTATAAGGTACAGCTGAGTAGGGGACGCACTAGGGGTGCACTAGGGGCGCACTAGGGGTGCACTAGGGGAGCACTAGAAGCGCACTAGGGGCGCACTAGGGGCATTAAGGGGGGCACTAGAGTAACACTAGGGGCATTAAGGGGGCACTAGGGAAACACTAGGGGCATTAAGTGGGGCACTAGGGAAACACTAGGGGCATTAAGGGGGGCACTAGGGAAACACTAGGGGCATTAAGTTGGGCACTAGGGAAACACTAGGGGCATTAAGGGGAGCACAAGGGTGGTGTGCACAGAGTTTCTTGGGGGAGTCATGCTATGGGCTACCTAAGTGGATCCCAAACTATTGAGTCATGGTCACCCCATCCTTGAGCAGACACAACTGGAATGAGAAGGCTAGTGGGCGGGGCCACATGATGGAAGTATGGGTCTCTCTCTTTCTCATTGAAACTGGTCCATTGGAATTTTTATGGATGTTGCGACCACTTTTAGGGAGTGGGTAACCATTTTTTGGGTGAGGGGGGTCACTTTTAGGGTAAGGGGATTCAGTTTTAGGGTTTGGGGAACCACTTTTCGAGCGTGGGGGCCGTTTTTAGGATAAGGGGGTCCACTTTTAGAGTGAAAGGAACCGTTTTTAGGATGAGGGGGTCCACTTTTATGGTGTGGGGGTCACTTTGAAGATGAGGGGGATCTTTTTTGGCCATTTTTTGGGTGAGAAGGGCCAATTTTCGAGTTGAGAGGGTCACTTTTAGGATGAGAGGATTATTTTTGGGATAGTGGGAGCACTTTGATGGAGAGGGGGACAACTTTCTGGGATTTTGGGAGCCATTCTATGGGCGAGGGGGACCACTTTTATCCTGAGGGGTCCACTTTTCGGGTGAGGGAAACCGTTTTTAGGATAAGGGGTCCACTTTTAGGTAGAGGGGGTCCACTTTTATGGAGAGGGGGTCCACTTTTACAGGGGGGAACCGTTTTTAGGATGAGGGGGTCCACTTTTATGATGAGGGGTACCATTTTTGGGAAAGAGGAACCTCTTTTTGGGTAAGGGGAACCATTTTTCGGCAGAGGGGGTCCACTTTTGGGGATTTCTGTGGTAGGGGGGGTAGTTGGTTAGTGGGAAGCGGTAGGGGGAAGGGGAGGGGAACATTTTGGAGGGGAGTGGGAGGGGCATTGTGGAGGGGGGTGGGGGGGTTGCACCAGAGGTCTCCAAACTATACTACTCACGGACCTCCCAATTGCCGGTCGGGCGCCTTAACCACTAGACCATGGAGACCTTTCTGCACAGCAGCATTAATTTTTAACTTGGCCATATCTGCTCGTATCTTCACAAGTTAGTTTGAAGTTAGTTGTGACATTTATACAATGTGGCCTGCACCATTGGTGGTAGTTTTATTCATAAGCATTTTGTATCAATCCAATTACAAGGTCATTTCCTTTCATTATCTTGATTGTTTCGAAATAATCATTCTGAATTTTGAGAGTGATCGAGGTAGCAGTGTGCTGTGCATACGTTTTCAGAACAGGCTCTGCGAATTTTGAAGAATAGAATATTAATTCGAACGGATAAGTAGTATTTTTGTTTATTATTATTAGTATTTATAAAATCTAATTAATCTCCATTATTAATTTGTCTATTATAACTTAAAGTATCTTAATAAAAAGTCAAATTGTATTTTCGAGGTTAGGTGTACCGATATTGATAAATTTTCTTGTAATTAAATAGTCTCAAGTTGACAATTGTAATAAATTAAGTAATTTTTCATTAAACATTTAACTAAAACCAATTGAAAACAATTTTTAGCTGAGAAAATGAGTCCAAATAAGGCATCTAAATCTATTTGTTTAACTAAAACTCAGGTAGCTACGCGATCTCAGCAATTATTAACAAAAAAATCTCCAACAGCTCTTAAAGCTACTGTAGATGTAGAAGAAAAGGTTGCTAAACTATTGAGTGATCACACCAAATTGAAAACAAAATTAGAAACATCACTAAAAAATTCTGAGGAAGAACGAATAGGGTTGGTGGATCACATAAAATCTCTGGAAGTTATTGTAAAATTGCAGCAGGAAGACCATAAAACTGAAATACTAAATCTCACGAGTCAATGTAGGTCTATGTCAGAGGAAATCGAAATATTAAGATCAAAAATAAACTTGGCTAATGTAAGAGATGAACCTCTGATCAATACAAAAAAAGTAGAACCTAAATCAAATGGGGAAAAAATTAATAGAAATGGTCAAACAAAAACGTATAGTCAGGTTTTGCAAACAGCAACCAAAACTAAAGTAAGGGCAAAAAATGATAGGAAAGGTAGAGTACTGCTCTTGACATCCAGTCATGGACGAGACTGTAGTGACCTACTAAATAAAAGATTAAAAAATAAGTATGAAGTTCAGAGCTTTTCCAAACCAAGTGCCCCTATAAATGCAATCGTAGAGTCAGCACGGGAACAAACTAAAGATTTCGGTAAAAACGATTTTCTAATAGTACTGGGTGGCTCAAACAGTATAAATGAACCTAATCTAAAACATCTTCCTGAAATAAATGAAAAAATTAAAGAGATTGTGCCACTCAGCCAAAAAACTAATGTAATAATAAGTACAATTCCATATAGGTTTGATAGGCCAGAGCTAAATGAAGCCATTAAGTCAACAAATAAATCAATTCATAATACAATCAACAGCCTAAAAAATAAGAATTCTGAGCAGTTGAGAATTTGTTTTCTAAATGAAAGACTGAAAAAACAAAACTTCACTAATCATGGTCTACATCTAAATCAATCTGGCAAAGTAATATTTTGTAATAGGCTGGCAGAGCTGATTGAAAGTCGTTTGCAATCTACTGTCAATAATTCTCCTAAACAATCATCCAACGAACCTTTTTAAGTAAAGTGGCTCAAAACCGGGAAGGGAAACTAGTTTCAAGTGATAAATTCATATCTTCAATTGTATTAAATTGATCAAAAAATCAGGATAGCATTAGTGGAAGGAACTCTTGTAGCAATCTGATAGGCTCTCAAGATTCTAAGAGATTAAGTAAATCTACTTCAATATGCAAAAGCAACGATAAAGTAATTTATTTATTTATTTATTCATTTAACTAGCATACAATGAATGTGAATACAACAGGCTACTAAGGGATGATAGGGAAGTACCGGTACTCACTGTGTTCCATAGGAATATTCAATACATTCGTAACAAAATAGATAGAATCAAAGTATTTTTTAAAGAAGAGGCTCCTGATATAGCTATTTTCACAGAGCATGGTTTAAAAGAAGATGAATTGTCACAACTTAATATTCCAAACTATTCATTGAAAACGTCGTAATGCAGGATATCTCATCGAAGTGGGGGAGTAGCTATCTTCACTAAAAATGCTAAGAATATGCAAACATTTAATTTAGAATATGTAGAGAAATTTGCTGTGGAAATGGATTTAGAAGTTTCTGGGTTGAGAGTAAAAATCGACAATAATTCGAAGTAGCGGTGTTAGGTATTTATAGGTCACCAAATGGGGAATGGAACAATTTTTGTGAACTATTCAATAGGCTTTTAGAGATTACTACTACTCGTTTTACAAACGTTATTGTAGCGGGAGATTTCAATACAGACTTTGCAACACAGAATAAAATGACAGAAGATTTAACGGATATTATATACATGAATAACTTGGAAATAAAAGTTCATGAATATACCAGAGTCACAAGAACATCACAAACAATAATTGATAACATCCTTACTAATATAGATTACTCTAAAACAAGATTAGGCGGCTCGGAACTATCGGATCATGACTATCAAATCTTAGAGGTGGGGTTGCAAGGTCATAAATCAATTAAAAAGAGTAAAGTAATGAAAGAAATTCTACAATGTGAACAGGGGAATATAGATTGTTTGAAGCAGAATCTGCTACAAGAAAACTGGAGTAGGGTTTACAATAGCAATACTTTGAATAACAAATATAATAGTTTCATTAATATTTTAAAGTCTCATATTACTATGAGTTGTCCATTTAAAAAAGTCCCTGTAAAAAACAAATTAGACAAAATTGAAGAGTGGATAACTGATGATATCCTTGCTAAAAGGAATAGGGTTAAAGATGCATTATGATGAATTCAAACTATCTAGAAATATGTTAAGTGAAGATAATTACAAAGCTCTAAAGAAAATCTATAAGAAAGAAGTGAAAAGAGCGAAATGTAAGAAAACAGCTGAAATTTTGAATAATAGAGTGTACTTTAACACAGCAGTGTGGGATGTAATAAACAAAAATAGGCAAGTAGCTCATGTACATGCTTATACTAGTGTCCCCAGAATAATTAACAAAAATGACAAATATATTGATGATAGTGTAGACATTTGTAATTTCTTTAACAGATATTATCGACTGGTTGCTAAGAATCTTCAAAAATCTCTTAATACAGGTATTAGTGACATGAGGAATACTGAGGGGATTCAGAACGAATTAAAATTCCACCCAGTATCCCAAGACAAGTTGTCAAATATCATTGATAGTTTAAATAATAAAAAAAACTGTAGGAATGGATGGGGTATCCAGCAAAATTCTGAAAGAATGTAAAGTACAATTGTTAGACCCTTTGATTCATCTGATCAATCTTTCATTAGAGCAAGGTGTTTTTCCAGATAATTTAAAAGAGGGGAAGATCTTGCCAATCTTCAAAAGTGGTGATAGAGAAAAGGTAGAAAACTATAGGCCCATTAGTATTTTAAATGTAATAAGTAAAATTTTTGAAAGAGTAGTTCTAAATAGGTTACTTCTGCATCTTCAAGAAGCTAACTTTATCTGTGATGAACAGCATGGCTTTCAGAAAGGGAGATCAACAGAGACAGCCATAGTTTCTCTAGTTAAAAAACTAATAGATATAATAGATTCAGGTGATAAAGCTACTGCAATCTTCTCAGATCTGTCAAAGGCATTTGATTGTGTTAATCATAGAACTTTATTGGAAATACTGCAAAATGTAGGTGTAAATGGGGTTGAACTGAAATGGTTTGAATCATATCTTATAGGGAGAAAACAATGTGTAGAACTAACTACAGTAGTTGGTAATAGTATAGTAAAGAATAAATCTAATAAATTAGAGGTGCAAGCTGGAGTGCCTCAGGGGTCAATACTAGGTCCATTGCTTTTTTTGTTATAATATGTCAACCGTTTACCTAAAGAATTAATTAGTGGTAGAGCCCTCTTATTTGCAGACGATACATCACTCATTTTCAGCAATTCCATTCTAGATAATTTAGAAATAAGTGCCCATATAGGTGTTCAGTCCATTGTCCAATTTTTAAATCATTTGAAATTAACTATAAATAGTAAAAAATGCCAATACCTTCAATTCAAAAACAAACATAATTTAAATGAAGATAGGGCTATAAACGTGTTTGTAAATGACAATCAATTAGACCAGGAAGAAAAAATTGCATTTCTAGGAGTTATGTTGGATAGACGATTGACCTGGGCTCCATACATTGAGAAAATATGTAGTAAAATTTCATCTGGGGTATTTGTCCTGTGACAGCTCGCTAGATTGAATGACAAAAAGTTACTTTTTACAGCTTACCATGGGCTCTTACTGTCACATATTAGGTATGCTATCTTAGTATGGGGTAATTCACCAAAACAAAATCTTGATAGGGTGTTTAAGATCCAAAAGAAAGCGGTAGAGAGAGTAAATAGATTAGATTCATGTAGGCCGTTGTTCAAGAGACTTGGTCTCCTAACTGTACCCTGCTTATATGTGTATGAAGCTACTTTATATGTAAAAACGAATTATATTAACCAAAATCTTGATGTACATGATTATAATACAAGAAGCCGAGGAGATTATCACTTGGTGAGTCACAATAGTAGCTTATTCGAACAGAAACCTAGTTATATTGGTAGGAAATTCTACAACAAGCTACCGCAGTTTTTGAAGTCTTGAAAATATAGAAATATTTAAAAAACAATTGAAGAAATATTTAAAAAACAATTGAAGAAATATTTAGTTGATAAAGCTTTTTATAGTGTACAAGAGTTCCTTTCACATCAAAATTAAGCCTCACCTCAACTAATTGAAGTAATTATGGTATCTAGTGTATAATATTGTTGATCTGACTTGTCTTATACTCCTTAACTGGAGTCTCCAAGACGTAATCTACAGAAAAAAAAAAAATCTAAATGGTTTTTGTTCATATCGGACTTCATTACATACCTTACTTACTTTTGTTATAAAGTTGTACTCAACTTAATAGTATAGTTGACCTCAACTCAACTAAAAACCAAAAACATTCCACTTTTTTGTTCTTATGATTATATATTTTTTCTTCTCTTCTTTATAATAGTCTACTATTTATTATGTTAATTGTCACATGCTTTTGTTTTATTTTGTTGCAATAGGCCTGAGCCTGGCAACAATCACCAATAAAAACAATCAATCAATCAACCCCAGTATACACATTTATAATAAATATTTATAATATGGAACTCACCGGAGTCGGTGGTGCTGTATCGCCTTTTTCACTTATAGCAAGGCTAACTTGCAGAATACTCGCAACGGCTACAACAACAGAGCACAACAATAATTTCATTTTCAAGTCGGTTTTAAGAGCTCCCAACCGCAGAAAAATAGAACCTGAGTGTGAAAAGAAGCAAGAATCTAACACTTTTTATACAACAATCCTAAACCCAATGTAACACATCATAAAGTTTTATTTTGATGGAAATGAAATAGGATCAACAAATATAATGTGTCATTAAATATTGAAGATAAACTAGACCAACAAAAATTTAGAAAACAATAATTTTTCTGCTTCACAAGAAAGAAATTATCTATGGAAATTGAGCATAAACAATCAATATCTATATTTAAATTGAAATCAGAAAAGGTTTTTTATGGTCTACCGTTTGTGGATGATAGTCTTTATAAATTAAAGAAAGTTTCATGGGAAGCAATAAAACTTTATTTTTAAATTGAATGGTATATTGCGCTGGAATGATTGCTCTACAATTACTCCACATGGCTCTATGAGAGCGCTCTTTCACAATAAGTTGCAATGAGTCTGTGTCTAGAGAAATTTAATTGAAAAACAAATCGCAAAGCATGAGAAATTATCAAAAAATGACACAGTTTTATACTGGGGCACTCTCAGAATGTTGGTGGCTTGAGCTTCCCCCAAGGATGGTCTCAGATTTTTCAACATTTTTATGCATAATTAGCCTCACTTTTCTATAATTCAGCGTTTTTCTGGAAAATCTCTCAAACAAACACAGGCTGAAAAAGTTTGAAGTTAGTACACATGTTTGGTTTTGGAAGAGTACTGGAAAATTTCCCACATTACTGCACTTAATTGGCAGTATTTTTTTCTAATTGAACGATTTTTTATCACTCCATAAGAACTATGAGACTGAAAAAGTTGAAATTTGGTACACAAGTTCGGTTACTAAAAGCACCTGAATGCGTGGTGATTAAGAGTTTTTAAATGAGAAATATTCCCTAAAGATACACCCAAAACTTCTCAAAATTTCTCACAAAGGACTAAAAATTGATAATTTAGGAACTTTTATGCCTTAAAAATTTCCTCTTCCAATGAACAAATACCTGTGAAAGAGGCGAGCAGTGGCGGCCGGTGACTTTCAAAATTGGAGGTGCAAAAGATTGGTATTAGATGATATGAAATTTTTTGCTAGTCTATGAGGAACGTAAAAGCCAAATGATAATTTTCTCATGATTTGAGTCAAGTCATGAGAAAAAATCATGTCAAATCGTAGAATTAAATACAGGCCTGTACTTGGAAAATAATAAAGGAGGTAAATCAAGTAAATCACTAGCCCACCATCAACAATAAGATTGAATAAAAAACTTGCCAGTTTAGTTTGAAAGCTCAATTGATGGTCTAGTAAATGAAATCCATCTGCCACTCTTTCTGCTAGGCAAAATGGTCGATTACAAATTTGTTGAAATTCAGCGTTTTCAACAATCACTTTTCAATAGAGCCTTGGTGGGCCTAATTTTTTAAGTTCTAACCTAGATTGAAAGTCAATACTGTTTGTGGTAGTAGCTAATAATGTCAAAATATATTGTCTACAGTTTTTCATGATGCCGCCACTGCTAAATAAGAATACAGTATGAGGCCGCACCCGCAGTTACATTGGATAGGTTGGAACTTGTATGAGTAGGATTTCACTCGTGCCTACTAATACGAGTAAAACAATATCTATGTAGGAAAAAACCTATTAGGCTTATTACACAGCATGCGTGTTGAAGAAGCACAGACGTTCATGAACAATAGGTTTTTCAGAATTTCAACTCATCCATTCACTTTCATTATTGAAATCAACCACTTATTGCACAAACTATGGTCGGAGCTTCATAACTGAAAACCAAATTCAAATTCAAATTTATTTGTTTCCAGCAATTACATCACATATATACAATATTGTGTACAAAATTTATTGAAACAACACTCACATGAACACGTAGGTCTGTTCATGAGTTGTTTGAGTTCGTAACATAAATTGAAAATAGTAACTTAAATTAAAGTCCTGGAAAAGAGAGTAGGCTAATTATATATATTTATATTCAAATAATTTTAGTAGTATAATTAAATGTGATTTAAATAAGTAAATAACATTATATTTAATAATATCAATTATACAAGAATACTAACACATTCATTCAACTCACTCATACCGGGAAGGGGAAAACAGTCACGCCATACACACACACAGACACACTCACACACACATCACTTCAATCCATAAATATTAATTATGATAAAGGAAGAGAAAAAAAAGAATAAAAAAAATAGAACGTTAGCCTGAAGGTCAGACGTACACAGATCTCATAACCTGACTACACTCAACGTCACTTAGGGCAGTTAGCCACCCCTGTAATATTCTTTTGTAGTGTCGTATGGAGCATTCCCCCGGCTGGCTAACAATTGAAGGCGCATTCCGCAGAATTACATGAACCAGGTATGTTACATTCCTGTCGCAGACAGATCGCAAATTCCGAGATAGGCCAGAATGATGAAGAGATGAACTAATTAAACTATATTATACAATAATCCACTTTTGCACTTCAACAATTGATAAATACCGTATTTTTGACAAACTATTTAAACTCAATTAGTATGGTATAATTTGATGCGACGGTACAATGCGAATGATAATTGTAAAGTTGGTAATAATTTCATAGCATTGTGGTAAATTTCAATACCATACATAATGTTTGCAAGCCTTGCAAGGGACGGCGCCCAGGATGAAGCTATATGGCACTAATATGTATAGATATATCAGTTCTAACTGGTTCCACCCATCATCCTCACAAAACCCCTCTAAAGTCAGTTTTCCCTCTCCCAACGCTCAGGACGGAATCAAAATCACCCGAGCCATGAGCTATCAACAGTCAGTCTTGGCCGGCCACTTAGGGTGTTGCAACTTCAGATTGCTGTGCAAGGCAGTGCAAGGAAGTCAGAGAACAAGGCTCATCCCAGCAATCTTGCTGTTTGATGTAAAAAATGCCTTCAACAGCTTGACATGGCAAATCATATTTGCCAAACTTGAAAGGATAGGCGTGTCCAAATACCTGCAACGCATCTTGCAAAGCTACCTGCAAGATCGCATGTTATTAATCAGGAATGGAGAGGAGAGACCAGTCACCTGTGGGGTGCCACAGGGCTTCATTCTAGGCCCAGTTCTATGGAATCTGTCCTACAATGGTGTCCTGCAGCTGGAATGGCCATAAGGAGTCACACCAGTTGCCTATGCAGATGACCTGGCACTCACAATCACCGGCCATACCACAGAAGAGGTCATACAGAAGGGAAATGCTGCATCCATAATGATTGAACAGTGGATGACTCAAAATGGCCTTCAAATTGCACCAGAAAAGTGTGAGGCAATAGTGATGGCTGGCAGAAGAAATGTAAATAACATCAAATTTCATGTATGACAAAATGACAATGGCTATATCCCAAATCATGAGAACAACTGAGGGGCCCAAAACTAGCAAACGTAGGCTCATAGCCTCTACTGTGGGGTCTGCAGTGCTGTATGCAGCACCAGTGTGGGCAGGTGCTCTTCAATTTGGCAGGACCCATAGAACACTTGGCAGAATTGGGAGGAGACTTGCCATGAGGATCATTGCTGCCTATCGAACAATTTCAAAGGATGCTGCACATGTCATTGCTGGGACTCCACCTCTAGAACTTCGAGTCAAAGAGCAGGCCAGAATCCACTCTGGCATGACAAGAGAGGATGCTGCTGAGATGCTATGGCAGGAGTGGCAACAGCTGTGGGACACCTCAGATACTGGTCGCTGGACACATAGCCTCATCCCAGCAGTGAAGCCATGGTGTCTACGAAAGCATGGTGAGCTACATCATATGCTCACACAATTTCTTAGTGGGCATGGATGTTTCTCCTCCTATCTATACCGCATGAGGAGGCATGCATCACCTGATTGCCCTTACTGTGGTGAGGAAGACACAGCAGAGCACACAGTCTTTGAGTGCACCAGATGGACTGAAACTCGAGAGATGCACATCATGAATGTGACAAGTTTCAATAAGGAGAACATGATAGCTGCAATGCTCCAGAACAACCTCATATGGGATGAATTCTCTCATGCCATTCAAACAATTGTGGGTCACAAGCTGGCTGAAGAAAGAGAACTAGTGACAGAATAGCTAGGGCAATGAACCTAGTTAGGTAGGCAGCAAATAGCTAGGTATGGCTCATAGCTAATAGCCTATTAAGTAGCTAGTATAATAGGTTTTTAGTATAATCAGTATAGCCTTTTTAGTATAGAGTTAGTATAGTATAGACTTAAATATAGCCATTAAGTAGGTAGCATAGGATTTCTTCTAGCATATATCTAGTAGGTGTCTCTATTTAGTGTATATAAATTATTGTGTAAAGAGTATATAAAGTGTATATAAATCATTATATACATGTTATAAATATAGAGTTAGATGTTAAATAACATAATAGAGAAGATGTAAATAGACACATAATAGGAGCAATAGAAACACATATAATAATTGATGTAAATAAGCTAAAAATAGTGTTGGAGAGTGACTGTTAATGGAATGTACATAGAAGTAATAGATGTAAATAGTAGGTATTTTTTATTTTTTTTTTTTTTTTTTTTTTTTTTTTTTGTTAGGGTGTACTCTCTTACAGAGGCTGATGAAGGATGATGCACCTGGTGGAATGGTATGGGGAGGGAGGCCCCTCCCTCTCCATGCTGACTTACCAAGGTGGGAGGATGCAGGTCTATCTGTACTCCAGATGGCATATACCATGAGTAGACTGAAGCGGTTTCTCTTTGTGAGGATTCCAGTCTCACGCATGGGGTGAACACTAGGCAGTTTAGTGGGTATGCGCCCTGTTTTGCGAGTGTGGCTGTGCCGGAGATGTGCGACAATGTCAAACGCCTCCTACATTGCTAGGTTCCCAACTCAGAGAGAGTGAGTCCCACACATATCATGTGAGTTTAACTCACATCAGTGCGTAAAAGCATTCTGCCATCCTCTTGGAAAAAAAAAACTTCAGATTGCTGTCGTTTAAGCGGTCGTGGGATCGAATCCCGCACCTCCATCTGGCATCTATGTGTAATCATTCACCTCATTACACACGCACAAGTCTTCATTCATTCGCTTATAGATGACATAATATTTTTACTGCATTGTAAAGAGTATTCATCACAGAATATTATAATACTCATTTTCATATGAAATTTAATTTTTACTTTTATTATTTATCTGGGAGGGCGCCATCTGAGCGCCGTCTGTGCTTCTTCTTCTTATGAAGAAGCCGCCACTGGTAGCGAGCCAGGTGGTGACTACTAACTTGACAATTAAAAAACAACTTCCCCAACAAACTTTTGTGTATTTTGTAAAATACCTCAAAAATTACAATGGTAACAGACAATTACTTATTTCCAGCTTGAAATGTATTAACATTAATCATTGTGATATTGCTCAGTTCATTTGCTTGAAAAAGCAATTTTCTATGAGCACCCAGAGTCTTTATTGTGAGAGGGGGGGGGGGCTTAAGCTTATGGCATAACTATACCAGAGTCCCCTCTGATAAGTGCAAATAATAATTTAAACTGATTTTATACAATGGATTGAATACAAAGTACAGTAGGATTGATATGTGATGAACCAGATGTATGAATGAGCATCAACATTGATGCACATGAGCCGCCAGCCCCCTCGCCAGTCGCCATACACCCCCCTTAGACGCTCCCACTTGAGCCACATCTCCCTGTGCCAAGTGTTTCATCACGTATTAATAAATTGTACTGTACTTTTGAGCTGAAACAGCCACAGTAAAGCAATCCTGGAGAAATTGACCGATAAGTCATCAACAATGCAAAATCATCAATAAGCAGATAACAACTCTGATTTCTCATTGAAATTAATTAACATTAATCTCAATAGTTTATTGCGTATTTCTGAGATTTTAGAAATACGAGTATCATATTCAGGGGTGCCCAAACCTTTTTAATCAAGGGCCACATTGTCAACAGTCAAGGGAAGGCAGGCCGTGCCGGTGGTGTACCGGGGGGTCTGAGATACCCCCCCCCCCCTTCCAGGAAAGCAGGGATTATAAATCAAATATATATTAAAATGATTATAATTAACCACACAAGTATAAAAATACAACAATAGCAGTATGAATTACAAAAAAGTTAATCTTTCATTTAAAAAAGTTATTAATCAAAATATCAAGTTTGTATGAAGGCTTATCTTAGCTTCAGTGAGATGTTTGAAACTGCTTTGCACTTGTACAATGTCTTTCCACTTAGGCTCAAACTTGGTTGTACCAATCATAAATAACGATTTTAAGGGCTGTATTCATGAACGTGACTTACATTCATCTAAGCATGACTTAACTAAGATTGACTTGGAAAGGCTGTATTACATTGAACATGGCCACAAGCTTACCAAAAATTGTGTCATATTATCAGGCTATAATAAACATATTGTTACAAAAGTGAATGGAGGAGTTATTCACGCACTTGTTCTATTCATATCATTCCATTGTTTTCATGGACAGACGCAGCTGGCAATCTGATTCTTTTTGTTCTCTTTCGTTAGATGTCTTTCTCACTCCTATTATTCAAGTCTGCAACTTTCTCACTCAATTAAATTCCTTGAGATTTCTACAGTTTTCCTGAACAATCAAAATCATGTTCTGTGGCCTTCTTGAAGCGTCTGGTGACCTCCAGTTCTTGGAATTATGACAACTATCTTGTATATAAAGGAGCTCACATGAACCATTGAGTTGAGTCTTACAAAAGCTTGTGTGACAGTTAGTTTACAAATCCATGTGTCAGATTGTGTTACAGATCTTGTGCCAGTGGAGTAAACAGTGCTCGATTCCAGTGTCAAGTGCAGAGACAAGCGTTCACTGTTTGTGCAGCTTACTAATAGTTTAAAGAGGTTTTGTTAAGTGATATTTTTTGGGAATGTCAAATAACGAATTGGACTGAGTTTTGTAAGTGATTAGTTGCTCTTTTTATCATATCTTTCTACATTATTGTACAGTTTATTGGACTCTTGTTTCTTTTGTTATTGATCAGCCTGTAATTATTTAATCATTAATTCTTGTAAATAATTACTGAAAATAAGTATTAGCTTGTCATTTGTTGATCAAGTTTTCTTTATTAATTGAACTTACAATTAGTGTGTGTAAATAGACTAATTTGAGTAAATAGAATGCAAGTGTGAAAGTTAGTGTTGCCAGCCTTATTTTAGCTATTAGAACCCGTAACAATTGGTGTCAGAAGTGGGATTTCTTTCAAGTTTAATGTAAATAGGCTGGCTAAATTACATTGTGTGATTTGAAAGTGGCTGATCTGAAATGGGAGCTAGAAGACCGTGATTTAGAAACATCTGGAAAGAAGTCAACTCTACAAGACCGGCTTGGTGAGGAGTTATTGGGAGAAGGAGAAGACCCAGCTACATACCTCTCTGAGACTACTGACATGAAATTACTTACATTCATGGAGCAGAACTTCACATCACTGAAGGGTGAACTTCAAGAGAATATTACATCCATGGAGCAGAACTTCACATCCATGGAGCAGAACTTCACATCAATGAAGGGTGAACTTCAAGAGAATATGACGTCCATGAAAGGTGAAATACAAGGAAATATTACCTTATTACAAGAAGCCATGGAAGAAAAAGTTTAAAATCTTGCTGATTCTGTTAATCAAGAAGTCAGTAAGGTAAAAGAGGATTTGAAAGCAATGGAAGATTGACTACAAGGAGACTTGAAAACAATGGAATATCAACTACAAGGATACTTAAAAACAATGGAATGATATAAATAGAACAAGTGTGTGAATAACTCCTCCATTCGCTTTTGTAACACTACCCCCAACTTAATAAATTGTACTGTCCTAGAACAATGGCACCTTAGATGGCTGATGTCTTCCTTGACTACTGACCAACTCCTCCTTGACCCTCCAAGGGTTGTAGATGCAAATGGTGATCTGGATACCAGTGGATTGGAACACTTCTTGCAGCATTGGCTTCACAATTGCCCAGTCCAAGCTATCATAACCACTTCCAAGCCTTGGTATATCAAGTCTCATTACTCCTAATGTCTGCATCCTGTCCCTCAGCTTAACCAAGCAGGTCCGCAATGTGTCATACGATGCCTTCACCTTCAGGCTGCATCTTAGTCACCATGTAGAAGAGATGCTGACCATGCCGCTGCAGATGAAGAACATTTCCTTCTGCTGGTCCTTGCTGTTCCTGGTCCTTGCTGTTCCAGGTCTTTGAGACCAACTTACTTCTTCCTGAAGACTGTAACAATGCCTCAAGATTCTGCCAAGTTGCTGGGGACACAGTGTGCCAGTGCATACCCTTTTGGCAGGGTGAACAAGTCCCTCTCACTTGTCTGGATCATTTTTCCTCCTGGGGCCAGCATGTAGTCATCATCAGACTCCTTCAGGGATGTAGTGCACTGAACTTGAGCTGCTTGTCCTTCCTCAGCACTGTTATTACCATGAAATGGAGACAAACAATTGAAATGAACTACTCTTAGAGGTTTTCTTTTCTGGTATACTACATCATTAATCCCAGTCCCATCATTCATCACAACCTCGTAAGGCCCCTCCCACTGGTTTTGTAGTTTTGGACAGTAGCCACGAATCCTTTTTGGGTTGTGTAGCCAGACAAGGTCTCCCACTTTGTCAGCCTTGATGTCATACCCATAGCAATATAATAACATTCATGAAAAGATAAAATACTGCACTGCATGTAAATTTACAGTTGCTTTTAGAGCTGTTATGTCATTATTACCAGATCAATATGTTTTAAATTATTATTTTTTGTTTTCGAATTTCAAAAATGATAGCATTTTGAAGCAGTGTAGTGAGCGCTACCTGCCAGCAGACCAAAGAACTTCATCCATTCTATTTCATCAAAAAAGGATTCTATCCTAGTGCCAAAGAAATGTATAGGTTAGAACTTGATTTATATAAAATAAGTAAAAATAATTTCAATAAGTCAAATTTACAGTGAATTACATTGCAATGATGCAAAAATTGAATATGATGACTTTATTTTATTATTATGAGCCGATTCTATACTAAAAAAATTATACCAATATATGATACAGCACAACAATCTAAGAATGGCTTCAAGTCAGCTCTGTACCTAGCTTTGCTAAGAACGGATTTGAGACACCAATTATAAGCATGACTCGAATTTAAGATCATCTATAAGTAAGGTTCATAAATACGATGTCCATTTGAGCATGACTTATACTGGTCAGTTGTTCCTGCAACATTCATGTAGTGTAAATTCTTAAATTAGTGTAAGATAGAGTTGTTTAATGTAAATTATTAATGTTAAATTATTTATCAGGAGTCAGATCTTTATTGTGGAAGCTGGGTTGACACTTTGTTGCTCACTTACTTTCATGTCATGAACCTGTAAGTGTAAGTAGGACTTATTGCCACTAAGTCCAACTTATCCAAATCGATCTTTGATACGTCACATTCATAAATACGGGCCCAAGTGTTCATCTGTGATGGGAGACCGGAATTTTGATCTAATGTTATTCATTTTTGAAAATGTTTGTTCGCAAACATAGGTTGAACCAAACACTGAGAACATTTTCAAGTTTTTGAAATCTCCATTGGGCAAGGCGCTGTAGAATGGCAACAGATCTCCGTTTTTGTAACATTTCTCAAAGTGGTCCTTGTACATTTCATTTATTGTTAGGTCAATAATTTATTTCGAGTTGAAGGATTGAGGGCACACAATCAATATCGCATTTGAAAGGATTTTGAAACATGCTGATTTTATTGCACTCTTTATCAAAGTCTTCAAACCTTTCATTGAACTGGTTGCTCAGTTGGCTCACTACCTCAACAGCGAACTCAGAAGGGAACAGCAGACTAGCTTCAGATAAAAATAGTTTACATCTTTCAAAGTAATTCAAATTGTTTTTAGTCAGTAGCTTTTGAAAGAGAGCAAGTCTTTTCCTAAAAGATCTCACCTAATGGATGGAACAAGTGAATTATATTTCTGCAGTTTTAAGTTTAAAAAATTTGAGTGCCCTGTAATGTCAACCAAGAATGCTAACTTCCACAACCATACTGTATCAGAAAGATCTGGCACTTGACGACCTTGGTCAGTCAAGAAAATATCTAACTCTGCATGAAGTTCAAAAAACCTTTGTAACACTTAACCCCTACTGAGCCACCGGATTTCGCAAAAAGATCGGGAACGTCCGGATAAGTACTGTCAATTTCTTTCAAAAATACCTTGAACTTGCGGTGTTTTTGGGAGTGTGGACGTATATAGTTTACTGTTTTAACAACGACTGCCATCATGTCAGATATTTCCAAGTTTTTCCCGCACAAAGCCTGCTGATGTGTTATACAGTGCAGAATTACTGGTTTCTCTGCACCAGCATCTTCCACTGCTTTACAGACATTTCCAAATATGCCTGTTTTGGTGCCACTCATATTCTTACCAGCTTACCACCATCTGCAGTAATTCCTTCTAATTTTGTAAAGTCTAGTCCCAGACCAAAAATGGTTTCCTTAACTTTAGAAAATATTTCTATACCAGTTACAGTAGTTTCCATTGGATGAACTCCAGCTAGTTCTTCGGTTATCTGAAATTCACTATTCACGCCCCTAATAATATTTTTAATTCTCTGAATGCTTGTAAATTCTTAGTTTTTATGGCAACACGGCGGGCCACATAAAATCGGCTCGCGGGCCATAGGTTGGGCACCCTTGAACATATTGGATTCTTTAGCCTCCAGATACCAGTTAATATAAATAAAGGCTTAAATACCTGTGTTTTGGTATCCAATAATTATTTGTTCAATACCGGTTCCAACCCTTCTATACCCCATAGCTGCTAATGACCCCCATCAGGTGGTTACAGACGTTATTTTACATTCGGCGATTTGTCATAATATAAAACGTCGAATGATAAAAGGCACAAAAAAACCATATCATGAAACGAATAGTCATATACAAAAAGGCCTATTTGTTTCATGATATGGGTTTTTTCTGTATCTTCCAATGTTCCAATGCGGTCCAATGTAGCTCCTAATTCTTTTTTTTGGAATTGAATTGGCTTTGGCATCTAAAATAATGCATATAACTTATCACATGTTTAATTTTTTTATCTGCCTCAAATGATATTGCAAACCATGGGTAAACCACTAGTAGAAAACTAGATTTTTAGGATGGATGTCACTCCTCTTTTATTCTGAGACATATAATCAATTTATTAATCTCAGTGGCAATAATTTGAATTATCAGGATAAAGAATAAATGAAATTCAATAACTATTAACATGTTCGGCTTTAGTCCTTTAGTTTTGTCGAGTGTATCAATCTTGGACAGTATGACAAAAATGAAATTTAGGTATTTAAATGATTATTTTTTATAAAATCTATGTTTTTGCTCACTAATCTCATGGTTTTGAACAATTTAGCTGAGTCAAAATTAGTGAAATGATCAGTTTTGGATTTTGTCTATCAAATTTTTGCATTCATTGTAATTTTGGCTTAATTTTGAATTTTAGATTTCTTTTTTCCCTTTTTTGGGGGGTAGGTGAAAATGCATTTACAAACTTTGTGCCAGGCTCTCGCATACTACATACTACTGGCTAAAAACACCTCCCTCTACTAGGCTTCCCTTAAGTTTGTCCCTTAACTTTGTAATAGACTTTGTTTGTTTTTGAGGATGAAGCTTACATTGTCCTAAGACAAGTGGGTAATGAGTTGATGATTGATGAGTTGGACCTACAGTTTAAGGTGGTTTCTGAACATCTGGAAGTGATTTTACAGCAGACCTAGGCTAGCTGCAAAGCAAGCAATATCAGATATTTACTGTGAAGACTTTTTATTGTACTTCACACTTGTGAATATGCTTGTTTTTGATGGTCATGATATTGAGGTATTTTGGGCGTGCCTTGCCGTGAAAGGGAGGTATAATGGGAACAGGTTTAGGACTTGGATGAACTTTCCCAATCAACAAGTCCCAATTACCTATTCCCAGATACTCTCCACTTTATTGATGTACTCCTGGCCTCAATACCTCCAGCTGATCCGACGAAATCCTGTTGCTCTAGTACTGAGATCTACAGACTAGGCAACGGGACGGTCAAGCCAGGAAAGTAAATGAGAAAAACAAGAATAAATACAATATCGACAGTTATATTGGCAGTAGCCCAAAAATTACAACAAGCAGAAAAATTGAAAAATAGGAGTTGTTGTATTTTAACAACAAACTTAAGATTGCAATAATAAATTTTGGATTGAAATTTAAATGAATTATAACAATATATTTCTATGATTGGGGAGCAGAGATCTTAGGGTGCTTGCGTGACAATTGAAGACTTGAGACCATGTGCATACAGAATAATAGTTAAATCTATTTGGCCCAGATATCTTTTTTTCGTTGACGCTAGCTTTATTTATTTTTTGAGATCAGCGCACTAACATGAGCTAATGTAATACATTTTTCACTCACTGTTATACTTGGTGGTGATGATTTCGGACCCCATGCACGTGATGCTGCCGATACCTCTCGTGTTTGGCTGGCGAATCCTTTTTTTCTCGGTGGTGAATAACAGGATATGGGTCACGATTTATTAATTTGAAACTCTATTTTCACTGTTTAAATTCTGATGCTGAACTTGCTCATCAAATGACACTTAAAAACATTTACAACACTCAACAAGTATTTGGCATTTAGGCCTGTTTACGCCGCTGGTTCTTCCAGAAGTCCCTTCCGAATTTTTCTCAGAAGGATAGAACCCTTGAATTGAACCTTCTAGAACTTTTATGCCAAATCGTGCAATTTAATTGGTGGATAATTGATCAATATTATCAGGAATAATGACGTCAGGATCCACAGCTGACCGCCAAGAAAAGTAGTTCGCAAATAACGGATTATATTTTAAATTACTAATTTTACAAAAAATATTTCTTATAATAAATTATACTGAAATAAATTTACGAAATACAAAAATAATTAGTGGTTCTATAACTTGTTGTTATCTGACGAGTGTGATAAACAAAATAGTGAATTGAGATGCTCAAAATAAATACTATTGCTGTAATTCTTCTATTATTTCAGTGAGTTCTTTTATTATTATTATTATTGCATGATACTTTTATTTTATTTTGTTTGAATTTCCTTTGACAATTTGCATCAACGATATGTCCCCAATACAAATTATGCTAGTTGGATATATTTTTCCGGTTGTCTGACTTGGTTCTATTTTTCAATATTTTCTAGGGGTTACGTTACCCAACAAATAAATAAAGAATTTGTTATTCAAAACTTACACAAATAGATACATTAATAACATAAAAGAGTAACAACAATTTATGAAAGTGTGAGTATTTCTTCGCCGGTGTTAAAATTTTGGTAGAAAGCTTTTTGTCTTATAAATAACAGTTTCTCATGTTTCGGAAACTTGTGGGTATGATTTTTTTTCATCCTTTTTTGTTAAACTTTTTGCTCAAAAATCTTGAGCCATGACATTACCTATCATTTTAAAATGTTCAGTACTTCCCAATAACCTTTCTCAAGTATCAGAATTTGTAAAAACAGCATAAAATTGATAATATACAACAATAAAAATTCTTTTGGGTACTGCTGAACATTAAAATTCGAACAGGACTTTGATCTTCTGTAGAAAAGCTTTGAGCGATGCTATTCGAGTGCATAAGATGAAGTTGGTGGAGGGGTTCTAGGGGAAAGCTGCAAACAAAAATGCATAGAGGAGCCCCAGCAGTTATTTTGAAAGAGCTGGACTAAAACTTAAGAAAGGAATGCTTCATAAATGTAAATGATACATACGCATTGAGTAAGGTCGAAGTCTAAAGAGAGAGCTACTCCCTGGAAGAAACACATTGCTTGGTGCATATCTTCCAAAAACACAAACCAAACTTATTAATTTGCACAAATGCCTACCAATGGTTAATTCATAATGTAATCAAATCCGAAAAGTTTCTACACAAAGTGGACTTGTTGTAAAATGGATTTCCTCTTCCTCTTCTTCTTCTTAATCTTCTTTTCTTTTTCATTTTCCCACTAACTCTTCTTCCTCACTCCTTCAATCCCTTATTCTCCAGCATTATAATTATTATTGTTGACAGGTAACATTATGTAGACTTTTATATACTAAATATTTTATAGATTTGCTAATTCTTAATTACTGCAGGCAACCAATAAAAATTCAAAAATTTGGATTTTCGTGAGTTTATAAAATGTTAAAAATTTACTTCTTGCACAACTAGAAATACTTCCAGATCCTTGGATCTGAATAAATTAGCTGAAATCAAGCATAATAGAGAATTCTCAAGTTCTAACTTCATCATCAACAATAGATATTTGTGCATCGAGGGACTAAAGTGCAATGTTATGTTGGCTATGCCATCGGGCAACAATTTCCCTGAGGGAGAAAATGTACTTTAGTCCCATAATGCACATAGCATTTTTCCTTCACCTACACCAATAACTATAACAATGTGTTTATTTTTCTGTGCAGACGCTCAGTCGTCTATCAGATGAACGCTCTCATATAGATAATGCTCGACCACACAATCGAAATACAGCTACTTATTTTCCTAGATCGAAATACAACTCCGAAAAATTTTCCTCAACTGTGTACGACAATTCGACAGTGTTGCCATATTTCTTTCTCTTCAATCGTGGCGTTGTCGGACTTCTTCCCATGTTATTCTTATGGGTCTTTTTTTTTCCAAGAGGACGGCAGAATGCTTTTACACACTGATGTGAGTTAAACTCACATGATATGTGTGGGACTCACTCTCTCTGAGTTGGGAACCTAGCAATGTAGGAGGCGTTTGACATTGTCGCACATCTCCGGCACAGCCACACTTGCAAAACAGGGCACATACCCACTAAACTGCCTAGTGTTCACCCCATGAGTGAGACTGGAATCCTCACAAAGAGAAACCGCTTCAGTCTACTCATGGTATATGCCATCTGGAGTACAGATAGACCTGCATCCTCCCACCTTGGTAAGTCAGCATGGAGAGGGAGGGGCCTCCCTCCCATACCATTCCACCAGGTGCATCATCCTTCATCAGCCTCTGTAAGAGAGTACACCCTAACAAAAAATACACCCTACTATTTACATCTATTACTTCTATGTACATTCCATTAACAGTCACTCTCCATCACTATTTTAGCTTATTTACATCAATTATTATATGTGTTTCTATTGCTCCTATTATGTGTCTATTTACATCTTCTCTATTATGTTATTTAACATCTAACTCTATATTTATAACATGTATATAATGATTTATATACACTTTATATACTCTTTACACAATAATTTATATACACTAAATAGAGACACCTACTAGATATATGCTAGAAGAAATCCTATGCTACCTACTTAATGGCTATATTTAAGTCTATACTATACTAAGTCTATACTAAAAAGGCTATACTGATTATACTAAAAACCTATTCATACTAGCTACTTAAAAGGCTATTAGCTATGAGCCATACCTAGCTATTTGCTGCCTACCTAACTAGGTTCATTGCCCTAGCTATTCTGTCACTAGTTCTCTTTCTTCAGCCAGCTTGTGACCCACAATTGTTTGAATGACATGAGAGAATTCATCCCATATGAGGTTGCTCTGGAGCATTGCAGCTATCATGTTCTCCTTATTGAAACTTGTCACATTCATGATGTGCATCTCTCGAGTTTCAGCCCATCTGGTGCACTCAAAGACTGTGTGCTCTGCTGTGTCTTCCTCACCACAGTAAGGAGGTCTACTTATGGGTCTACTTTTACTTCCTGGGAACTAAAAGTAATCACTTTCACTCCCAATGGAGAAAAAGTGAGGTTAGTCCTATGGGACATAAAGTAGTACTTTGGTATTCGATTCCATAGAGTAAAATGCGACTTTAGATAGTAGGTGGAGGAAAATATTTGTTTGATCTCAAGATCTTATAAGGAATGATAATAGTCAAATAAAAATACGTAATAAGAATTAATTTTGATTTATTTTAGCTTAGGGCACAACCAAGCAGTTCACAAAACCTTTTCAACCATGTTTAGAACAGAAATTTTTCCTGGAAGAGAAAGAAATAAGTAATTAAAAAAATAAAATATGATAAACATAGTACACATGATTAAGAAGGAAATGTGAGACAACACAAGTAATGAACAATGCAGCCCGCATTGTTGTGGAAATTATTTTATTTAAAATGTGGAAACTTTAACCATGAAATTATTTGTATCTTAACAACCATGTTAATAGCACTATGTGGCTATCACAATTTTTGAAAATTAATATAGATAATTGAGAGGTTGCACAAATCTACCCTAAAAATCTGTTAATGTTAAAACTATGACAATCAAATTCAAGCCATTTGAACACTTTAATGTGAGAATGTATTACAAAGAGGTTAGAATAATTGAATTCTGAGGGATATATGATTCAGCATAATTATAAAGGTTCAGAAATGATTCAGTTCATTCAATAAATGGATGAGAAAACAATAAATGAATGTAATATTTAAATATGACTATGAAAAGTTATATTTTTATTGAACTTCTGAGGAATGGTTCAAAATATTTTTGTATGCTGTTGGCAATTATATATCTGCAGTTGCAAATAAAATTATTTATATTGGGATTACAGAAGTATGAGAAAGTTGAGGGAGCATCTAGCAAAAGTTCAACCAGTAGGCGGGTTACACACATGTGCATCTTGCACGGTGTGACTAGCCTTTTTGATGTGAGATGCACTGTGCGAGATGCATGCAGGCTGCATGGTCGTGGCATGTGCTAGTAGCAAGATGAGTGGGTTGGGTTCAGTTCATTGGAAAATGTTGTCGTCATCATCAGATGATGAAATGCTGTTGTTACTTACCGCCATTAGAAGGAGCTGACGTATGGTCATGTGATTTGGAAATGTGTTCTGCGTATGCCTCAACACAAGCTGCACGCTGCATGCCACTCCAAAAGACCGACCGATTGGTTCCTAGTGGCGCTGCACGCTGCATGCGAGATGCATGATGCCAGTAGCACCGTGCCAGTCGCATAAGAGTGTAAGCTCCACGTAATTAACACAGGTTGGTTTTCAAGCTGCATGCTAGTAGTAAGAAAAATGCCAGTCGCACCGTGCGAGATGCATATGTGTGTAACCTGCCATAAAGGAAGCAAGCAAAAGTGGCATGAAGTGAAACAGATCTGAGCAATATAGTAGGCTGTGCGCAAGGTTTTTGGTCATAATTTTTTTTTTTCAAAGTTCACTGTATTGGATATTATTAAGGAATTGAAATGTTAACTATTGCCATTTCAAAGTTGAAATTTTTCTGTTTTGGGGGCAATTGAACTCGCCTATGAGTTATTTTAAACATTTGATAATTCTTTTATAACTGAAAGACAACTTGGGAAAAAATGACAAATTTTTTATTTCAACTTAACAATTGGTTTTTCAAAATATTTTCTTAAAAACTGAAAATTTTGCATGTTTAAAAAAAATTATTTTGAGAATACTGTGTGATTGGAATGAAAAATATCTCATTTTATTCCTCAATTTGTCTTTCATTAGAGAAAAATTTATTAAAAGTTTTAAATAAATTTTAGGGGAGAACAATTGCCCCCAAAAACCGAAAAATTTCAACTTTCAACTTCCATATTCCATGAAATATTTGATGAAAGAAATAATTTCTCATGACAATAGTCTTTCAATACCTTAATAATATCCAATGCAATAAACATTGAAAAAAAAATATTACCAAAAACCCTGCACACAGCCTTAAAGCTGTGCAATAGGGTTTTGGACATATTTTTTTCAAAGTCTCTTTGACTGGAGATTATTAGGCTACTGAAATGTAGTCTATTGCAATAGATAAAAAAAAATTCATCAATTATTTTCTGAGATATGAGCACTTAAAGTGAATTTCTGGGGGCAACCAGTATCATGAACGGTTGTGAATAGAAAAGTGCAATTTTCAGGATCAATGTAACAAAGTATTGTTTTTGTAATGATGTATTTCATTTTTCAAAATTTTCATTTTTTTGAATCCTTAATTACAGAAAAACTAGATTTCCGATTGAAATACAAAATATGTCATTGAAATCTCTGATATCCCTACTAGTAATAGAGAGATTATTGTGAATCCAAATTAAATCATTGGGTAGCTGAATTGCCCCAAAGTTTTCTTGGATTCTCTTTAGTTTTACAGAGTCAACTTCCTCATGCAAATGTGCAAGCACATTCACTCACACACATGCAAGGACTTGCTATGTGCCGGTTTGAACCATATTCGTTCATCACTTACTCGCCCTTATCAATGCTCCCTCATGTGCTACACCAGCACTCGCTCTGTCTGCGGGATGCATTTTGTTTACAGTTCTTGAATAATAATTATGCGACCGAAAATAATTGCTTTGAATGACATATCTCCAGTAATGGCATACCTAGCAAAGTCAAAAAAGGCTGATTTATTGATTCTAGCTGAAGAATTGAGTATTGTTATACCTAACAATCCTAGAGTCGTTCAGTTATGTAAGTTGATTGCTGAATCTGAAGACTATGATGAAGAGTTCACTAAGAGTCTATTACAAAATATTATCACATGAAGAGAGACTTGAAAATGAAAAGTTGGAATGAGGAAAGAGACTTGAAAAAGAAAAGTTGGAACGTGAAGAGAGACTTGAAAAAGAAAAGTTGGAACATGAAGAGAGACTTCAATTAGGAAGAGAAAAGTTAGAATTTGAAAAAGAAAAGTTTGAATGTGAGGAGAAACTCAAAAGAGACAGATTAGAAAAGGAATTTGATTTGAGAAAATTAGATATTGAAACTTCAACAAGGACGGATGGTGAATCATCCAATAACAGTATACCTAAGAGTAATGATTTTTTAAAACCAATGACATGTTTCAATATCAATGACACGTTGATATGGGTATCTACTTAGCTTTGTTTGAGAGACAAATAGGTAGAAATAATATTCCAAAAGAAAGTGGGTTGCATATTTAATGGGATTATTACCGCTAGAAATCGTGAATTTGATGCACAAGCTAATAATTATGACCATATAAAAAGTGTGCTTCTCAAACGATTTAAACTCAGCCCAGAACAATTTTGACTGAAATTTGTTTTCCACAAAAAAGACACTTTATCTACATGGCGAGATTTTGCATTTGATCTAAACAACTTTTTAACTGAATGGATCGAAGGTTTAAAAGTTCTCAATTATGAAGACCTGAAAAGCTTATAGTAGTTGATCAAATAAGACAAAAGATGCCAAGCGAAATGTGTGAACATTTTATTGATGACCTATCCAAAATTATAAAGACAGATGAACTTGTGAACAAGTTGGATGAATACAGGGCATCCAGATACAATTTTAGAAAGGATTCAAAGAAGGATATTTCTCAAACCAAACCTTCCCAAGTAAGTACCAATAGAAGCAAAAACCTTTCAAGGAATCTGACAAATATCAATCTCAGGCACAAAACCAACAACGTTTCCCCAGATCAAGTTTCAAATCTTTTAATTGTAATGAAATTGGACATAAGTCAATGGAATGTCAACAAAAGAAAGAAGAGACAACAAACTCTGGAAGTCAAAGAAACGTTGATAAAATTTAAATTAAAAGTTTGGTTAGTCATGATGGAAAATTTTATTTCAATGTCAAGATTCATGGGGAAAGTACAGATGCTATCTTGGACACTGTTACCCTTATTAACAAGAAATTCTATGAGTATCTTGGTTCACCTGCTTTGAATTCAGACTCTACATCATTACTGGGTCTTGGAGATGAGGAACTATTGACTATTTTATCACCGAAATATTATTTGATGGGAATGCTAACACAATTCCTGTTAAAGTGTTTGTTCTTGAAAACTCCAGATAAGAGATAATAGTTGGTTCAGATGTTATTGGACAATTGGACATTAAGTTGTCTAAGCAGAGGCAAGATTCTGAAAACAAGAACATTCACCAAGAGAGATATATAAGTCACATAAATACAAATTCAGGAAAATAAAATTATTCTTCTCAAAGCATTAATGCAGAAAATGAAGTGAAGGATTCCATCAAGCCCAATGAAGAACCTGAATTTTCGCACATATATTAAATAGACATTATTGAAAAGGTAGGAGAACTCGATCTTAGTCACATAAAAGATCTTCCAGTCCGCGATGTCATACAAAATATTGTAATGAGCTATAACTTTGAGAAATCGAGAACCACTGGTGTGAAAATGACCATAATAATGAAAGAAGAAGTTCCAATCTTTCATAGACCTCGCCGACTTCCATTTATACAACAGAAAGTCATTGAAAGTCAAGTTGAACAATGATTACAAGAAGGCATCATCAAACCGAGTTCATCAGAATATTCTAGTCTGGTTGTGATAACGAAAAAGAAAGATGGATTATCCAGGGTTTGTATTGATTAAAGGAAAATTAATTCCATGATTGTCAAAGACAGCTATCCACTACCCTTAATTGAGGATCAACTGGACAGACTGAGTACCACTAAACTATTTAGTACACTTGACTTGAAAAATGTTTTTTTTCATGTGTCAGTAGATGAAGAGAGTAGAAAGTACACGTCATTTATTATACACAATGGACAATATCAATTCTGTAAAGTCCCTTTTGGATAATGTAATTCTCCATCAGTGTTCCAGCAATATATTAATTCAGTATTCCGAGATCTTGTAAGAGACGGTATAGTGTTGCTTTACCTAGACGATCTAATCATACCAGCTTCAATTCTCCAAGAAGCATTGGACTGACTTCACCTTGTGTTGAAAACAGCAAGTGAATATGGTTTGGAATTGAATATGAAAAAATGCAGTTTTATGAAGAACAGAGTTGAATACTTAGGACATGTCATTGAAGGTGGAAAGGTCTATCCAAGTGAACATAAAACCCAAGCTGTCACAAACTTTCCTCAACCTCGGTCTATCAAAGATGTACAAAGCTTTCTTGGTCCAACAGGATATTTTCGTAAGTTTGTTACAAATTATTCAATCATAGCCAAACCATTGAGCGGTCTACTTCAGAAAAATAGACAGTTTCAATCCTCCCACAATAAAATGATAGCATTTGAGAAACTCAAAGAAGTATTGGTTAATACTCCAGTTTTACAGATATATAACCCCAAATATGAAACTGAACTTCACACTGATGCAAGTCAGGATGGCTATGGGGCCATGCTCCTACAAAAAAATCCAGCAGATAATCAGTTTCATCCAGTCTACTATATGAGCAGGAAGACAACAGATGCTGAAAAGAAGTACATAAGTTACAAATTGGAAGTTCTGGCTATTGTCAAAGCCCTAGAAAAATTTAGAGTTTATCTGTTTGGTCTCAACTTTCTAATAGTCACCGATTGTAGTGCCTTTGAAAGAACAATGCATAAACGAGATTTAGCCACCAGGGTAGCAAAATGGGCTTTACTTCTTGAAGAGTTTAATTATAATATCAAATATCACCCAGGCATTCAGATGCGTCATGTTGATGCATTGAGCAGATATCCAGTGATGACTATAGCTGAAAAGAACACCATCCTGAAGATTCAAGAAGCTCAAGAGAAAGATGGAGAAATAAAAGCGATAACAGAGGTTCTGACATCAACCCTACAAAGACTACTTTATTGTTAAAGGAATACTCTACAAATCAGAGAATGGGAGAAACCTTCTAGTCTTACCAGAACGGATGCAATGTGAAATTATCGAAAAAGCACATAAACAGGGCCCCTATGCAACAAGAAAGACCCTAGAATCGATTAGACAAGAATACTACATTCCAGATCTTGAAGCTGAAGTTCAAAACTACATAAGTCATTGTATACCATGTATTTTGGTTAATAGGAAAGCTGGGAAGCAAGAAGGTTTTCTACATCCCATACCAAAGGATGATTTGCCGTTCATGACTATCATATTGATCATTTGGGTCCTTCAGAATCCACAAACAAGAACTATAAATATATCTGCAGTAATTGATGGATTCACCAAATTTGTCTGGCTATATCCCACTAAATCCACAACCGCAAAAGAAGTCATTGAAAAATTGGAAATACAAAAGAAAACTTTTGGTAGTCCATTACGGATTATTTCTGATAAAGGTCCAGCATTCACTTCCGGTGAACACCAATCATATTGTGATACAGAGAAAATTCAACATTGTACAATTATCACAGGTCTGCCAAGATCAAATGGACAAATCAAACGCTTAAATAGAACTATTATACCAGTTTTAGGTAAACTTGCAGTAGAAGATCCAACAAAATGGTATCAACATGTTGACAAGCTACAAACAGTTTTGAACTCAACTCATCAGCAAAGCATTGGCACCACACCCTTTGAATTGCTTTGTGGAGTTAAAATGCAAAACCCTGAATTAGACAATATTTTTTGTGAGCTGATAGATTGTGAACTTCAAGCACAATTTGAAAAGGAAAGATTTGATTTGAGGAAATCTGCAAAGGAGCAGATTTTGAAGACACAAGCGGAAAATAAGAAAAATTATGATAGATGATGTCATTTTTTTTTTTTTTTTTTTTTCTTGTTATGTTCATGGCTTGAGGACAAGCCACTTGTCAGAATGGCCGAATATAGGGTAGGTCATTTCAGTAAACATTCAAACATGTGATCGTGTTATTACATATGAGTTAGTTTCATTAGATACCATTGGAAACTGATATAATAAACAGTTTAGTTTGATTGAATAAGCTCCACACGTAAGTTGAAAAAGTACTAATGTGAAAAGAAATAAAAGACTGAATTACAAAAAGTGATTTTGATTTTAATTCAAGTTATCCTAAATTATTATACTAAATATTATAATTGTGTTATATTATTTAACACAAAAATTAGGCAATGAATAATTATTCAATAATAAAAATAAAAATAAAAATTCAATAGTTAGGATGAAGCCCACATAGGTCTGAGACCTGTGAGTGGGTAATGAATTGGATGATGGTGATTGATGAGTTGGACCTACAGTTTTAGGTGGGCTTCGAACCAACGGGAAGTGATTTTCACAGCAGAGAACCAAGTCTTTTTTGCTGGAGAATCCAATCGGTCACCCTTACAAAGAGCGCCCAGGAGTTTTGTGGCTTATCTCTGATTGAACAGATACCAGCTATGGCCCTCGGCTATCACTTCGGTTTGATATACAGTGATTCAGGTTTTTCTGCATATCAACAGAATGGCCAAATTTTCAAATTGAGAACTGTTCTGAAAGTAAATTCAATGATCTGGAAACTTCTTCTATCTAACTTTTATGTGTTGGTGTGAGCATTTACATGATAAATGCAACGAAACATGAAGATGACATATTTTTCACAAAGAAGATAAAAATACCTGATTTTTGAAAATTGATTGTGAATGAACAATTGAACAGATATACATCAATCGAAGTAGAATTTTGTATTCTTCAATTTCAACTTTTGCAAACTCACATAAAATACCTAGAGTGGATTAAAAAAACGTCCAGCTTTGTACCAATTTTTGTCCATCAAAAGAGTGAACAAAATTTGAGTGCGCTCTTGTGTCAAACAAAGGAAACAAATTATTCTTTATAGAAAATTCTTGCCATTGTCCCATATTATACTGCATCTCAATGATAAAATATGATTACATTATTGGAGAGCTTACATTGTGAATGGAATTATATCATAAGACTTCTTCGATAGATAACAAAAATACTTTCAATAAAAAATAACATGATACGTTCAATAAAAAATGTAGTGGAACTGTAATTAAAAAAGGTGCTTTACAAACAGAAATTTGCAAATATGCTGTGATTATCTTACAACTCATCAATCAACTTATCCTTGCATTACATACCTTTACAATTTTACTCTCAATATAAACACTTATTTTGGTTGGCTAAAAAATCATGAAAACCTAAGAAAAGCATGTATACATTGAGTGTTGAAAGTTACAGAATAATAACGTTATACTTACAACACAATTAAATTTAATAGGCTATTTATAATAATTTTTCAAAATAAATCGGTTAACAAAAAATTGACTATATAGTCAGCTAATTTTAGCTGACTAATGAGCAGAAATATTTTTAATGTTGCATTGTCCTCTTTAAATGTTGGGGGTTTTCAAGCAAGGAATAGTTTCCCCCCCACCACCACAATCGAATAGTGGTCCAGGGGCCCGGGGAAATTATTATATTTTCACATGGAATGCTTCAAATTATACTGCTTCAAATTTTGACCCTACCTTCCCTCTTTGTTTTACAATGTTTGATCTATGTGAAAAATAATACAGGAAGTGATACATACTCACAACACAAGAAATAACTTGATTACTCACCATTACAACTATTCAAACACACAAAAGATTTTTCTTTTTATAAGTGTAGAACTGTTCAATGCCATTCCAGAGAGCTTAAAAAATCTGCCATATCCAATTTTTAAGCATAGACTGAAACTTTTTTTATGTATAATCCATTATTATATAGGTTTGAGGATTTTTATGAAAGGGCCAAGACTCTGCAGACAATTTATAGACAGCTTTAAATGACACAATGCAATAGATAGGTGGGCTAATTTTGAATGTGATTTTGTGTTTTTATCTGTTTTAACGTTCTAGCAATGTTGTATGAGACAAAATTATTTTGATGTGAAATATGACAATTTGTAATGCTTCTGACGACCTCAGGAGTTTCTGCTATAAAGGTTTATTATTATATATATGTTGGTATTTCAAAGATTTTTTCGGCACTGAATTGGCTTTGAAAATTACAAAAATACTGTGGAAATATAATATATGTTTTTAATATGAGGTAATAAAGTGTCTGTAAAAAAACCTTCTCCAAATTATAATGGTAAATTTTATTTTACTATATATTAGATATTTTTCCAAAATCTAAGATATTTGCCTCAGGCGCCAAAAACACGTTTTTACTCAATCAGAAACTATTTTTTATTATCATAAAATTATTAGGTGTATCCTCACTGTATGTTTGTTCAAAAAATTAAGTGAAAGCATACAAAAATTGAAAGATATACGTGATTCTTTAGAAATAAATGTATAGTATAATTGCAAAAAAATAACTAAAATTATTTCAAATTAAGAAGATAATTAAGGAAATTAGAAAGGATATGATTGAATTCGGAGTAACCCTGGGTGAATAGAAAAATAAAAATAAAAATATTGAAAGACATGACCCAACTAATGCTTTGCCTTGTCATTATTAACACAATAAAAAACTCCTTACATTAATGTCATTGATCAATTATTAGTTTTATTATTGTAGAATTCTGTACAATATTAGGTTAAAAATGAAACATGGCACAAAACAATGTACCAAACTACACATGCCCTCCTAAGTGAACAGAGGGCTAAACTGTCCAGGCTCTCTAGCCGTCAGACATATCAGATTATTTTTGTGAATGAAAGCGCAGGTATTAGAATATCTGTGGCTCAGGCTTGTAAACTATATTTGCTTTACTAGATTATGAGTAGTAGAACGACTCTGTCTCTCTCCCAAGAAGGCCTAGTCAGACCAGGCGAAGAGCGGAGCAGATGGGAGCTGAGAGATCGTGGAGCTGAGACATTCCAGGGCTATGGAAAGCTAGTTACATACTAATCCACCAGAGTGATTCAAAACCGGACCAAACTCGATTGACCCAATTGTATACTCGTTTGTTTGTTGCCTTGAGTCGGGACTCGAGACTTGGTCAGTCATGGTGGCTGGCGCAATGAATTTGTGTTAAAGTGATCAATATGACTACAACATCTTGATGAATTTTTTTAAAAAATCGTTTTTAAAGCCCATTGTTCTCTACTGATATAGAGCTGTCATAGAAGTGAAATCTTGTAAATGCGAAATACTCATTTGAAATTCATGGTGATATAGCCACAAATGGCGTCAGATCCCATGCAGAAGGGCTTGCTTCCATTTTTAGTTACACACTTTTTTAACATTGGCGGTAAACATTGTGCTCCCTCCACTTTGTTTTCTATCTATGGTTGTGATATTGTATCATATGGAGGAGGAGCAATTCAAACTCACATGAATTTAAAATCATATGATTGTTTTATAATTAATTACTACCTTACATGTTCTTTAGTTTTATCGTTCTTTCATTACATTAAATTTACTTATATTCTCATTTACCATTTGGCAAGCTTCATCTAGAAAAGGGAGGAATTGGTGAAGAAGAAGAAGATGCAGAAGAAAAATATGCAGAAGAAGAAGAAGAAGAAGAAGAGGAAGAAGAAGAAGAAAGGAGAAAGTGAAGACGACCAAGAAAAATAAGATTTGGTAGAAGACTGCTTATTGGGTAGGCTATATTGTAAATTGTGGCATTATAGTAGAAATATAATTTGTTGTGATCATTCATTTCATTACTGATCTATAACGGTATTCTTATAGTCTATAGTCTTGGCTATCACACCAAAAGTGTCATTATCACTTACATTATATGCAAATCTCGTCTTTGACTTCCAGTTTGGAACGTGCATCAATGACTACAGCCTTGCACTAATAAAAATAAAAGAATAAAACTTTTTAATTTCATGTAATAACAGAAATCAAACAAATCAAAACATGAAATGAAACAGTAAAAAAAATTGTTTTGCAAAAAATAATTCAAGTAGAGTAGTAATCCAATTTTATGTAGAGTATTTGCTATCGAAATTGTCCCAGTGCTTTTTCAAAAGTGAACTTTCAAATTGATATTTAATTAATAAATGTGTCCGTTCTTTGCTGTAAACCCACCAAAAACGGTAAAGACAATTTCATTTGTGACCCATGCTCAGGTCCAAAACCTATGTCGTTTTCATCCTTCAGAAAATCAAATGAAAATACTCTTCAACTGCATAAGATTTAAGTGGAAAATTCCGGTGAAATGTATGAGCCTGCAAAGAATTCTCCAGTAGGCGAGAATTATGAAAAGAAAACAGTGTCGGGCTCATAGCCTTTTAAATAAATTAATCGAATAAATAATACATAATTTAAACCCCAAAATGTTGGTACTTTTTGGTTTTTGCTAAAAGTATCTCCAAATCCACACATTGGAAATTATTATGTCCTATACCAATTCCCAATTGACAGTTTTGGCATTTGACATACCAGTTTTCAAAATGATACAAATTGACTGACACAATATTTCTAAAAAAAGCATTTTTTTCTCTAAAAATTATAAATTTCAACATTTATTGTTTTAGCACATGTATTGAATAAATGATGCGACACACATTTGAAACCTATGTATGACTTTTTGGAATACGGTGTAAGGTATAATTTCAAACTAATTTGACCTTCTTATCTTCAAGTTAGAGCCGTTAAAAGATGTTGATAGATGTGAAAACCTCCTGAAATTTGGGTTTGGTTGAGACACCAGATCCCTCAAAATATTAGTTTATTTATTTTACTTCATATTATTGCTTCCAAGAGCTCATATTATCAAGATTCAACTGCACCTGTACTGAGCAAGCTAGAAAATGAGCATTTTGTCCAGTTTTATTTCATTAAAATCTCAAGAATGGAACCACAAATTGCCTTGAAAATTTACATGATTTATCTTCATACTTTTACAAAGGTCACTTGCTTTTCAAAATTCGTTTTTTTCTTTCAGTTTTTCTTATTTTGGGAATTTAACATGATTATGTCATTTTTTTAAAAGGAGCATCAATCAGCTAAATTAAAAAGCAAGAGACATAGAGATTAACAACACGAATCTAAATCCATTGAAATTTTATTCAAATTCCTTATACTTTTGTCATAAACTGTGAATTAAAAACGTATGACGTCACGAAATTGGAACAAGAAATAAACGGTTTCATTTGAAAAATAGTTGAATTGGTCGCTCACCAGAAAGCGCCACCGGTCTCCATTACCCCCACAGCCACAGCATGGAATAAAATAGAGTCGTAGGGGGTTTCATCGAAGTGAAACCTAAAGAGTGGGGGAATTGGCTTGTCGCCAAACGATAGAAAGTCTGCTGAATTTTGATCCGTACAAATTCATACCCAATGGCATTTCACTATCTGAATATTGATGGAATATTTTTAAATTTGGTAGATTTAAGAAACGATATTTTGTGATTCAAGCGATGCAAAAATACATAAATTTCCTGCACATGTTCAGATTTTATATGAGAATTTATCCAACAATGTTTCAAAAACTTTGTGATGTGACATTGATGCAGACCCAAATCAAGAATTTTTTTCATTTCTTTGGTAGGAAAGTTTTGAAAGCATGAAAGTTTTAGATAATGATCTGATCTAAATTTTTTATTTGTAACCTTTTTCTCTAAGAGGGACAAGTCTCTTTGTATTGACATGCAAAGAGAGACAAGTACTTGGAATTGAGTGCGCGCTGTTGGAGAATTGATTTTTGTAGACGAAAGAGGAAAAATGGGGTTTGTTGTCAAAATCATGTTTTTTTCAAATACAGGGGCAACTTCATGTTTCAAAATGTGAGTACTGCTCATTTTGTAATCCGGATTGGATTATTGAGGTGCAAGAAACACGTGAAAAAAAGTGTTAAACAATACACTGGACCAAGCTGACACCCAGGTCTTTAATTTTTAATTTAATTAATTTAATTTAACAGTTTTTTAATTCTCTTATTTTTGTTATTCTTTTTCTTAATTAGTAGATTTTTCATTTATTATTATATTATTTTAGATATGGTACTGATTTACTTTATATTTATGACTGTAATATTAGCGTAATACTATTTTTGCTTTTCATTCTTCTCAAGTATTAGATCTTTGATTTATTATTATATTATTTTATGTATGGTATTGATTTACTATTTATTTAGCAGTGCAATATTAGCCGACTACTCCTGTCTTATGAATTTACCTATAATGGTATTTTATCAGCCCATTGTTTATCTTGTTATGAATAGTGTGTTTATTTGGTAATTTTTTTATACTCTTCAACTAATATTTTCATAACACTACAGTGCATTAATGTTGTAACCTAGAACAAATTTGGGCTTTGCTTTTATTGTGGAATAGACTAATACAGTACAGTAAAATTAATAGTATTATTGACATCAGAAAACAGACAACATTTCATTATTATTTCCTGGTCATTTCAACAACTTTTTTTAAGAGCAGCCCTCTTATTTATCTCCATATTTCATGGCTGAAGAACTTTTAGCGCCCCCATACAAAAGTTCAAGAACAATATTTTGACAACCAGTGAGTGGCGTGAACTTGTAGCGCACATGTCTAAAAAATTATGAAAAAATTGACAATAGTAGTATGTTTTTGGCGGTTCTGGCACAAGCTTCACCTTTTGTCCACCAGGCGGCAGCACTGTCGCCTGGCGCTAGCTTCGCCATTGTCCACCAAGCAGCAGCACTGTCGCCTGGCGCTAGCTTCGCCATTGTCCACCAAGCAGCAGCACTGTCGCTGGCGCAAGCTTCACCTTTGTCCACCAGGCGTCAACACTGTCGCATATCGATTGCACCGCCCCCCCCCCCACCGCCGTCATCAACCCCCCCCCCCTAAAAAGTGCCCCCCCCCCCACCCAAAAAACGTTCCCCCTCAACCTAAAACAACCCCCCCCCCCCTAAAAAAAATCCCCCCCCCTCCACCCAGTGAGTGTTCACTCACTGTTCACTCACTGTTCACCTAGTGTTCACTCACTGTTCACTCAGTGTTCACTCCCTTTTCACTCACTGTTCACTCAGTATTCACCTAGTGTTCACTCACAGTTCACTCACTGTTCACTCACTGTTCACCTAGTGTTCACTCCCTTTTCACTCACTGTTCACTCAGTATTCACCTAGTGTTCACTCACTGTTCACCTAGTGTTCACTCACTGTTCACTCAGTGTTCACTCACTGTTCACTCACTGTTCACTCACTGTTCACTCAGTGTTCACTCAGTGTAGTAGTGCACACTCAACTCCCACTTAGTACCACTTTTGGATATCTTGGTGTACCACTTTTGTCCCTTATGGCTTACTTGGTGCACAATTGGAGTGACTAATTCATATATAGTATAAGCCAACAGTCAACACCCAACAGGTGACTTAGAGAAATATGTCTTAGGTTAATCTAATTTATAAGGATAGGATTGTAGGGATTTGTGGAAAACACAGAAGACAGATTCATAATAATTTCTCCATTTATTGATACAACATATAATAATACATTTTTCCAGTTACAATGCAATATATTAAATACAAAAAAAACAACTCTTTCCTTATTTCTACTGGGGGTATGCTTAAGAACATTCAACCTAATTCTAATTTTATAATTTAAATCTATATTAGAGTTCTCAAATTCTTCCTCCACCCAATAATTCGAGATATACAATGCTTCTAGGTTCTCAAACTGTAGAATATACCGATTCTTATTTCTAGCCTATACTTGTCTAATTGCAACAATGACCAACTCTGTACCTTCTGCTAACTCTTCCAATCGTTTGCACTGTCCTACTTTTACTTTCCCCTTTAATTTCCAGCATTGTAATGCTGTTGAATTGGTCCACTTCTGACTGTGTAAAGGAAGTGTCTTCCAAGTTTTTCCACACATCGGATGAAAATTCAATTGTTTGTATTTTTGGAAATGTGTAACCATTGTAGCTTGTCATACCATTAATGGTAATTAGACAAATGGTTTCTCCTCTTGGCAAGCAAATCATATCTTTTTCATCATTGTAGGGGATCACAAAATAGCCTACTTTCTTAAGATCTTCTATTTCTTTGTATGCATTGAGAAAAACCTTTTTATGATACCCTTTTACAAAGTAAACCTGTTTCAAGCTATCTTTTTCCCCTAGAACCCCAACATATGTATGTAAACTTTTCCTTATTATTCACAGTAAATGCAGTCACATGATACACCCCACTTGGTTCAAAATTCTTCCAATGTGAATAAAAATATGGTTCAAGCTGCTCTCTCAAATCTTTGATTTCATTCTCATATTGTACTAGCTGTTTATGCTGTTTCTTTATGGACTCTGTAGCTTTTAAAAACTCAACTTTCCTACGTTTAAGATTAATTTTGTTCAGCTCTAGCTTACGCTTCCTAGCAGATAGCACTGTGATTGGAGACAAGGGATCTATTTCTTTAACAGGATAGGGAGCAAGCTTGGAGGTTATGTTTGTTCTTTTTCTTAAAACTTGAGGTATAAGATTACTGGTTTTAACAAGACCTAGCTCATCTAGGTTGACCTCTTTGGCGATAGGAGAGAAAGTGGTGGTTGACTTGGAGAAATATGTCTCACCACTCTTAATATAACACTTTTGTTTGAAACTTATATTATCCCCTGTTGTCTGTATCCTCGCAAATTTCTACATAATAAATTTTTTTTTTTTTTTTTTTTTTTTTTTTTTTTTTGTAGATTACGTCTTGGAGACTCTAGTTAAGGAGTATAAGACAAGTCAGATCAACAATATTATAAACTAGATAACATAATTACTTCAATAAGTTGAGGTGAGGCTTAATTTTGATGTGAAAGGAACTCTAGTACACTATAAAAAGCTTTATCAACTAAATATTTCTTCAATTGTTTTTTAAATATTTCTATATTTTCAAGACTCTTCAAAAACTGCGGTAGCTTGTTGTAGAATTTCCTACCAATATAACTAGGTTTTTGTTTGAATAAGCTACTATTGTGACTCACCAAGTGATAATCTCCTCGGCTTCTTGTATTATAATCATGTACATCAAGATTTTTGGTTAATATCATTCGTTTTTACATATAAAGTAGCTTCATACACATATAAGCATGGTACAGTTAGGAGACCAAGTCTCTTGAACAACGGCTTACATGAATCTAATCTATTTACTCTTTCTATACACCTAACCGCTTTCTTTTGGATCTTAAACACCCTATCAAGATTTTGTTTTGATGAATTACCCCATACTAAGATAGCATACCTAATATGTGACAGTAAGAGCCCATGGTAAGCTGTAAAAAGTAACTTTTTGTCATTCAATCTAGCGAGCTGTCGCAGGACAAATACCCCAGATGAAATTTTACTACATATTTTCTCAATGTATGGAGTCCAGGTCAATCGTCTATCCAACATAACTCCTAGAAATGCAATTTTTTCTTCCTGGTCTAATTTATTATCGTTTACAAACACGTTTATAGCCCTATCTTCATTTAAATTATGTTTGTTTTTGAATTGAAGGTATTGGCATTTTTGACTATTTATAGTTAATTTCAACTGATTTAAAAATTGGACAATGGACTGCACACCTATATGGGCACTTATTTCTAAATTATCTAGAATGGAATTGCTGAAAATGAGTGATGTATCATCAGCAAATAAGAGGGCTCTACCACTAATTAATTCTTTAGGTAAACGGTTGACATATAACAAAAAAAGCAATGGACCTAGTATTGACCCCTGAGGCACTCCAGCTTGCACCTCTAATTTATTAGATTTATTCTTTACTATACTATTACCAACTACTGTAGTTAGTTCTACACATTGTTTTCTCCCAATAAGATATGATTCAAACCATTTCAGTTCAACCCCATTTACACCTACATTTTGCAGTATTTCCAATAAAGTTCTATGATTAACACAATCAAATGCCTTTGACAGATCTAAGAAGATTGCAGTAGCTTTATCACCTGAATCTATTATATCTATTAGTTTTTCAACTAGAGAAATTATGGCTGTTTTTGTTGATCTCCCTTTCTGGAAGCCATGCTGTTCATCATAGATAAAGTTAGCTTCTTGAAGGTGCAGAAGTAACCTATTTAGAACTACTCTTTCAAAAATTTTACTTATTACATTTAAAATACTAATGGGCCTATAGTTTTCTACCTTTTCTCTATCACCATTTTTGAAGATTGGCAAGATCTTCCCCTCTTTTAAGTTATCTGGAAAAACACCTTGTTCTAATGAATGATTGATCAGATGAATCAAGGGGTCTAACAATTGATCTTTACATTCTTTCAGAATTTTACTGGATACCCCATCCATTCCTACAGTTTTTTTATTATTTAAACTATCAATGATATTTGACAACTCGTCTTGGTATACTGGGTGGAATTTTAATTTGTTCTGAATCCCCTCAGTATTCCTCATGTTTGCATCACTAATACCTGTATTAAGAGATTTTTGAAGATCCTTAGCAACCAGTTGATAATATCTGTTAAAGAAATTACAAATGTCTACACTATCATCAATATATTTGTTATTTTCGTTAATTATTCTGGGGACACTAGTATAAGCATCTACATGAGCTACTTGCCTATTTTTGTTTATTACATCCCACACTGCTGTGTTAAAGTACACACTATTATTCAAAATTTCAGCTGTTTTCTTACATTTCGCTCTTTTCACTTCTCTTGTATAATTTTTCTTTAGAGCTTTGTAATTATCTTCACTTAACATATTTCTAGATAGTTTGAATTCATCATATGCATCTTTAATCCTATTTCTTTCTGCAAGGATATCATCAGTTATCCACTCTTCAATCTTGTCTAATTTGTTCTTTACAGGGACTTTTTTAACTGGACAACTCATAGTAATATGAAACCTTAAAATATTAATGAAACTACCATATTTGTCATTTAAACTATTGCTATTGTAAACCCTACTCCAGTTTTCTTGTAGCAGATTCTGCTTCAAACAATCGATATTCCCCTGTTCACATTGTTGAATTTCTTTCATTACTCTACTCTTTTTAATTGATTTATGACCTTGCAACCCCACCTCTAAGATTTGATAGTCATGATCAGATAGTTCCGAGCCGCCTAATCTTGTTTTAGAGTAATCTATATTAGTAAGGATGTTATCAATTATTGTTTGTGATGTTCTTGTGACTCTGGTATATTCATGAACTTTTATTTCCAAGTTATTCATGCATATAATATCCTTTAAATCTTCTGTCATTTTATTCTGTGTTGCAAAGTCTGTATTGAAATCTCCCGCTACAATAACGTTTGTAAAACGAGTAGTAGTAATCTCTAAAAGCCTATTGAATAGTTCACAAAAATTGTTCCATTCCCCATTTGGTGACCTGTAAATACCTAACACCGCTACTTCGAAATTATTGTCGATT
>OX418217.1:21807962-21896885 GCA_948455865.1 Conomelus anceps
GTGCCAGTGTTGTAAACAGTGCCTTATTTAGTCTTTAGACAGTGTCAAGTGCAGAGACAAGTGTCTACTGCTTATGCAGCTTACTAATAGTTTAAAGACGTTGTATTAAGTGATATTATTTGGGACTCTCAAATAACAAATTGGACTGTGTTTTTGTAAGTGATTAGTTGCTCTTTTTATCATTTCTTTCTACATTTCTTTCTACTTGCATAATTATTTTGTGGACAGTTATAATTATGTAAAAACCAAACACTTTTTTGTCTATTAAATTTAAAAATTCAACCATGTTTCAAGTGGGGCTAGTCTAATGATTTTGGCTGTAGCCTACGGGCTCCTGAAAGATGGAAATAGTCAGGAAAAGAGAAAAAATTAAAGAAATTTATTTTCAAGAGGCAGAAGAAAAAAAACGTAAACTACTTACACAGTACTTGATCCCATTATAAGAAAAAAATTCAAATGCGTTGGGAGAACTGACACAATTGAACCAAAACTGGATATACTTTTACAATAATCACGGAATTTATCCGAAAAACAAGGGTATAAATATTCCTTCTGAACATTGTTTAGAAATTGTACTAGTCGATAAAAAATAGAAATAACTAAAACATGACCGTTCATCATCACAATACCATAAACGCAACATGTTGAAAAATAGAATAGAAATGAAAATAAAAAAATGGCACTTCAAATAATTTAACTCACAATCACGAACTCAATATAGATACGGTTTACTCTAGGCCAATTTACCAGACACGTGTAGGCCTACATGCATCCAACAGGACGATTCAAGAGACTGGATTCAAAATACTGTATGAATAAAAATATTGACTTTCATTTCTATACAACCCCCCCCCCCCCCCCCCCCCCCCCCACCAACCCATTTTGCATTACTTCGTATATGCTAATATACATTGAGGAATTCGATGAGGAAATAATATTAATTTCCTCTAATATTTGCACTGTGGAGACATAGTCGTCATGATTTATAACAGTCTACATAAGTTTGTCTAAAGAGTGTTTTGTCCTCTGTATGTCTCCATTCCTGAAGTCACAACATCCTGCTTCTAAATTCCTCCACTAAATCTATCTGCAAATTGATAAAGCAAACAATAAACATTGACCTGACAATATTTTGCCCATTCTTTCTTTCTTCCTTCAGTGTTTCAGTTTTATTTCTTTTGAAAAAATATGTATATTTCAGTCTGGGCACGGGCCATTTCTTGAAAATATATATTTCCCGTCCGGGCCCCACGCGTCATGATGGGTCTGTGGGGGTGTACGTTATGAAAATGAAAATGAAAATGAAATGAAATTTATTCATAACACTGACATACAAATCACTATGATACACAATGGACAAAGATAATACAACAACAATAAACTGACAATAATACAATTAAATCAAATCATCAAAGAGTATGTAAAAGAACTTAATAAACTATATATAAATTATGTATAACCTCAGTGTTATGATTGAAGGTATTCCTTAGCAGATCGCTGAGTTGGAGTTACCTACACTAGAAATTAAACTATAAAATGACATAAGCAAGAGACAGATGCTACAATAGAAATTTTTGAATAATTAAATTGTCTAACAAGTATCAATTAAATGAAAGGAGTATAAAGAACTAAAAAACTTACGAGCTCAAAGACTACATACAATAAAAGACATCAGAAATGAATCGAGAAGAAAATTAATAATAGAAAACTATAGGATCAATAAAACGTTAACTAAAAGAATAAAAGAAGGAAGTTGAAATGTATTATTAAACATTCAGCAAAAGAACCTTTCCTCAATTTCATCGAAATCAAATGTAAATAAGAAAGTTTTTAGCCGTTTTAAAAATTTTGAAAATGAAGTTTCAGATGAGACGTGAGAAGGCAGCATGTTGAAAAAACTGGGTGCACTATAAACATAAAATCGTTTATAGGCCTCACATGAAGGATTCGTTAATGCAACGTAATTTCTCTGTCTTAATCTGTCTGAGAAAACCAAGGCATTTCCAATTTTTTGGCCACTTTTCAAATAGAAAATCCTTAACACTCTAAAAATATAAAGATGCCTCAATGGAAGTATATTCAAGGCTTGAAAGTATGGAAACGAATGAGTTCTCCTTTGAATTGAAGACATCAATCTTATTAACTTTTTTTGTGCAACAAGAACTGAGTTTAAATTTGACTTATATGCACCACCCCAACAGCTCAACCCATACTGCAACTTACTATTTGCAATGGCAAAATAAACAGATCTCAAAACTGTATTAGGGCAAATATATTTCAGTAAGTAAAATTTTCTAAGCATCATATTTAAATGTTTCTTAAGTGATTCTATATGAATTTTCCAATTACAGTTTTCATCCAGCTCCAATCCAAGATATTTTATGCACTTTACCTGATCGATTTGCACACAATTTATACAGAGATAATTCTCATTGTAGAGACAGGCCTTACATTTGAAGAGGAGAGGATTCTGTAAGACAGGTTTTGGTCTTAATGAGAAGCATTTAGTTTTGGAACTTAGAGCCAATCTGTTAACAGTAAACCACACCTTGAACCAGTCCAAATCATCCTGCATATTCAAAATCAAAGAATCAATATCACTATCAGAATATAACAGAGCTGTATCATCAGCAAAACAAGTGATTGTTCCCTTGAGGTTACTTGAACATAATTTATTTATATAAACTAGAAACAGAATTGGTCCCAATACAGAACCTTGTGGGACTCCACAAGGAACTTTTAAAAAAGAGCTTGTAACATCCTTAACACGTACACACTGACTTCTACCCACCAAGAAACTTTGGAACCAGTTCAAAGCAGTACCTCTTATACCAGCTTCCCATAATCTATTTAATAGTATGTTGTGGTCCACTGAGTCAAATGCCTTGGTTATGTCAATGAAGAGGCCCATTACATTGAGGTTCTCATTTAGACTATTAAAAATACCTGAGCAAAAGGTTAACAAAGCATCTTCCGTAGATTTTTTTTCAACAAACCCATATTGGTTTTTACTTAGAAAGTTATTAAAACTAAAAAAATTTAAGACTCTAGACTTAACTAGCCTTTCTATAATCTTAGAAAACACAGAAAGCAATGAGATCGGTCTATAGTTATTCAAATCCGAACAATCTCCTTTTTTAAATAATGGAATGACCATGGCCCTCTTCAAGCACTCTGGAAATTCACCACTTTGAAAACTTAAATTTATCAAATGAGTTAGTACTGGACTTATAAAATCCCTAGCAAGTTTAATGGCATAAGCTGAAACCCCATCAATTCCGGCTGATTTATTTGTATTTAATTGGGAGATTACTCTTTTAACTTCGTCTTCACATGTAGGTAAGAAGAAAAACGATTTCTGTATAAAAACTGGAGGAAACACCTTATTGTAATTGGTGAGGTTCAAATTCCTGGAGTTATCCAATTGATTCATTAATCTTTCGACAATAGTTACAAAAAACCTATTGAACTCCTCTGCAACTTCCATAGGATTCTGAATGGTTATCTCTGGATTATCAAGCTTTTTAACAAAATCAAGGGTATTCTTACTTCTATTTTTTGACCCTAAGATACCATTAATTGTGGCCCATTGCTTTCTTGAGTCATTCCTATTTTTGTCAAACAAATTCTGATAATACTGGTTCTTTCTTATAAACATGTCCTTCCTTAATTGGAGAGCAAAAGAATCAAAATCTCTTTTCAACCCCAAGTTCAGTGGATTTTTCTTAACTTTTTTATATAAACGATTCCTATGTTGCTGTCTTTTGCAGAGTTCCACTGTCATCCAAGGTTTTAGAATTTTAAAATTTCTGTCATTAGCACAGCCAGTATCGAGTGAAGCCACATTTATAATATTGTGAAATATGTTCACAAATAAATCAAAGGCTGCAGAAGCATTTGTAGTATTAAATACATCTGTCCAATCAACATCCCTCAACAGATCAGCGAGTATATCCTTGTCAATTTTTTTATTGTTCTGATTACTTCGAGAACTCGGTTTATTATTAAATTGGAAATTATTCAAATTCAAGAAACATATAGTTGCATCGTGATCACTTCGGCCAGAAGGCAATACACGCGCATCAGACAATATATTGTCTCTAGATCTAAAAAATATGTGATCAATACATCTATTACCGCGAGTGGGAGATTCTATTAGTTGTGAAAACCCATTACTACTCATCAAGGTTTGATATTCATCTACAATTCGAGATTTCTCCATTAAACATAAATTAATATCACCTATTAGCATTAAATTTCTATCATTACATGAGGATAAAACATCGTCGAGCTGATTAAGAAAAATAGGCACAGGAACAGAATGAAGACGATAAACTGCGATAACAGACAAAGTTTGGCCCGAGCCGAGGTCAAGGGTTACCTTGATTGCATCAGCAGATAATATATCTAAGGATAGAGATGCAGCCGAACAAGTTTTTGAAACAAACACTATTACACCTCCCGCCCTGTACGTTTCATTGCACTTGGCATATTGACTGTAACCATCCAATAGATAGGCACTTGTTTCACACTCCGATATCCATATTTCCGATAAAACAATAACCTCAGGACTTTTTTCCAAAGAATGTAAATATATGCAAAATTTATCAAAATTTTCTCTTAGACTGCGTACATTTTGATGAAAAATGCAAAAGTTACTTGATACTTCCAACAGATTATTAAACTCTACAAATGAATCATCAATCATTTACTGTAATGAAAGAGAGCACAAATATTCAATCACTTTAACAATAATTTTTCTACAGTTTTCAATCATAATTACAATGACAAAAAAAGAGTGAAACAATACATTATTTCGTGAGTATGACCAAAAAAACAAAATCTCACCTCGAATTGAAAGAACAAAAAATATATAAATAAATAATTAAAGAGAACAAACATAGAAACTAGGCAAAAATAAAAATTATGCAAATAAAGTGATTATGCGCACCGCTATCTTGCGACTCCACTACTTCTAAAGGGAACTGAAATCGTCCATACATGAAATCCTTATCACTGGTGAGCCTTGTTCCTTTCTCATGAGAATGTGCCCGTTCTGCAACCAGAGGTACAAGAATCCTTTTTCCCTCTTCACATGTCGTGCAGTAACAAAGAGCTTCTTGTTTCCCGGACTTAAGCTCTCGTTAACATACACTGGCTCTTCGGGCACTTGAAGCCCCAAATGACGTGTAGAAAAATTACGTTTCACTTTTCTTCTTTGGATCAGATTCAGCTTGTCCTTTCTTCTGACAAATTTCACAATAAAACCAGCTGGACGATTACCTCTCTGCGGTTTTTTTAGACGATGACATACATCAATCTTTTCTCGCGATATATCAAAATCCAGAGCAGTACACACTTTCCTCACAACTTCATAAGTATCCTCTTCTTTCATCTCAGGAACGCCGAAAATTTCTACAGTGTTAGACCGCGTATACTGTTCTAAATTATCAACTTTCACTTCTAACTCTTTAACAATCTTCTTTAAGTTCACGTTCTCTTGTGTGATATTTTCAATTATTTCTAGATATTTGGAGAGTTTCTTCGATTGCTCTTCTATTATTCTACTTTGATCATCGATTTTGTTATGAGCGGATTCGAAGGAAGCGTTATGTTATGTTTGAAGGGACGGATTCAAAGATCCAGAAGATTCAAAGATCCTCACACGTCAACCGAAGCTTATTGTGTGTCCCTAGTACGTTAGTTAGGCAAACCAATACCTGTGCCCTTTACAAGATCCAGGAGTTTCTTCCCTATGCTAACGTCCCATTCATCACCTGGTTGCTTAAAGCCAAACAGAGCCATTCTCCTTGCCCCGAGTCTCTCGCAATCCAGTATGATATGCTTGGCAGTCTCTTCAGACTGATTGCAAAGCCTACACATCTGATTTTCATTTCTGAGTCCGATTGTGTGGAGATGTTTCCTGAAGTGGCCATGTCCAGTTATCAGAGCAATTAGCTGCTTAACCTGACCTCTACCCAGCCTCACCAGCCAGTTGGTGAAGTAGGAGCTTGTGTCTGCTAGCAGCCTTTTGCCAAGTGCTTGGCCTGAGTGACCTTGCCATTGCTGGTGATGTAAGTCCCTGGACCATTTGTTTATTGTGTGGAAGGCAGTAGTTTTGCTTATGCCACAGCTTGGCTCTGGGCCAAAGAATGACCTACTAGAACCTTGCTTAGCAAGCCCATCTGCACACTCGTTGCCACCTATGCCTACATGGCCAGGTACCCAACCAAGATGCACAGAGTTGTGTGTTGCGAGCTTGCTGAGTGTTTTGTGACACTCCCACACCAATTTTGACTTGATTTCATTAGAGTCAAGAGCCTTGAGGGCTGCCTGACAATCTGACAAGATTACTATATGCTTGTCACAATAGCGTCTGGCAATGCCTATATTGGCACAAGCCATGATGCCCCAAATTTCTGCTTGAAAGATAGTACAGTATTGTCCCAGACTTGCACAGATTTCTGTTCTGGGTGATTCACTGATTTCCCTTCAATAAGAGAGCCGTCTGTGTACCAGACAAGGCTACCTCTCCTGATATAGGGCCCTTCCTCAGACCTCCACTCCTCTCTAGAGCAGAATTTAATAGAAAAAGGTTTAGTGAAAACCATCTCCATACTCATGACATCTGAAGTCATTTCAAGCACAGGGCTATGAGCAACAGCTTTGGTGATTGTGCAATGGCCTGTTCCAGACAGGCCTTCCCTCCATTGGCCTGTGACTTTCAATCGATAGGCTGATTTTCGTGCTTCTGCCTTGATAAAAATATCCAAGGGCAGCAAGCCAAGAGCAACTTCAAGAGTTGCTGATGGGCTGCTCCTGAAAGCTCCAGTGACTAGGAGTGTGCCCATCCTTTGTAAACTTGTGAGTTTGGCTGTAGCTGTAATCTGGTTCACCTTTGTCCACCAGACTAGTGATCCATATGTGACTTGAGGCCTTATTACTGCCTTGTACAGCCACAGCGCTATGTGAGGCTTGATCCCCCACATGGAGCCTGCAAATCTCCTGGACGTCATAAGCGCCCATTTTGCTTTGTGCAGTATATTATTCAAATGATTGTTCCAAGTCAGCTTGGAGTCGATAGTCAGCCCTAGGTATTTGACTATACCTGATACTTTGAGCTGTGTTGGTCCAAGTTTCAACCGGGAGAGAGACTCCAGGTTCTTTTTCCTTGTAAATGGAACAACTACAGTCTTTGAGGGATTTATACTTAGTCCCTCTCCAAGACACCAGTCATTAACAAATTGAAGGTTGACGTTCATGACATCAGCAACAATATTTGTGAACCTTCCCTGTACCATGAGGACTATGTCATCTGCATAGCCCTGGACAAAGACACCTCTACTAGTGAGTTCACAGAGGAGACCATCCACCACAAGGTTCCACAGAAGAGGAGAAAGCACACCTCCCTGCGGACAACCTTTTGCAGGTATGATCACCATCGATTTGTCTTGAAGATCAGCCCTGATCCGCCTGGAGTGGAGCATGGCCTCAATCCACCTACATATAGCAGACTCAAGACCACGCCCATGCACTGCCCGGACCATGGCCGTGTAAGTAACATTGTCAAAAGCACCCTCAATGTCCATGAAGGTGCATAGAGCAATCTCCTTGGCAGCAAGGCTGTCCTCCACCCTGCTCACAAGTTGATGCAGGGCTGTTTCACAGGACTTACCAGGCTGATAGGCATGCTGATTCCGATGAAGAGGAGTACCTGAAAGCACTCCCTTTCTTAGATGTCTCTCCACCAGTCTCTCCAGTGTCTTCAAGAGAAACGATGTAAGATTGATGGGGCGAAATGATTTTGCAGTTGAGTAGTCTGCTCTTCCTCTCTTGGGAATGAAGACCACCCTACTGAGGCGCCAAGCTTGAGGGATGTACCCATAAGCCAGACTTGCTCTGAAGAGTTCGCACAGGAGGACCAAGAGAGCTTCTGGTCCTTGCTGCAACATAGCCGGTATGATACCGTCCCCCCCAGGAGATTTGAATGGGCCAAACTTGGAGATGGCCCATTTAACTTTGGAAAGTGTGACAATACGTCTGGCTAAAGTCCAGCTTCCACGATCAGCTCTTGGCCGTGAGCCCATTTTGCTGTTGCCGGACATGCCTGAGCAAGCACCCTCAAAAACACAGTCTGGAAAGTGAGTCTCAAGGAGAAGTTTGAGACTTCCACCAGTTCCAGTGGTATATTGTCCCCCTGGTAACCTCAGAGTTCCCAGGAGGCCAATTGGGCTTGAAGCTAAGACACGCTGCAGTCTTGCTGCTGCCCTAAGACTATTTACCTCCTGTGTAAACAGTCTCCAAGAGTTCTCTTTGGCTTTCTTGATTGCAAGGCTGTATTCTGTGAGTGCCCTGTGGTATGGTTCCCAGTTACGGCTCCGTTTGCAATGGTTATGAAGCTTCCTGACAACCGCCCTTCTGCGGTCAAGGTCAGCAGTCCACCATTTAGTATTAGTACGACTCTTTCCCCGCCGCAATGGACAATTGTCCTGAAAGCAGCTTATGATTGCATTCTGAAGATCGGAAGCAATCTGATCAATGTCTGCAAAGCAGGTGACCCTCTTGCCTAATGATTCAAGTTGAGACAGGAGGTCAGACTTATAGAGTGACCATTCTGTTCTCCTTGGATCTAGAGGATGAGCTGCCTTCACTTTGCAGGTTAAAACAGATGAACCTGTGGTCAGACAAAGAGGCCTCATGACTTACGTGCCAATTGTCGATGGCACTAAGGAGTCCTTCTGAGCAAAGTGTAATGTCAATAACCTCACTTCGATTTCATGTAACGAACGTCGGACGGTTTCCAGCATTACAGACATAAAGATTATTAGATATGAGAAACTGAAGGAGAGCCTCACCTCTTGGATTAGTGTCAGAGCTTCCCCATCCAATTGTGTGATGAGCATTGGCGTCACAACCTAAAAGGAGTTGTTGTCCGCCAGCGCAAGATGACTCCACCAGAAGTTCGAGTTCTCTTGATGGAGGAAGGTCCCCGGAGTCGTAAGGCAAGTAAACCGAGCCTGCAATTGTGCTCCATTCCTTGTCTTCATTGCTCCAGGTTATAGACACCGCAGTGAGATCTCTAGAACAGAATTCAGTGAGTGTTAGGCAGTCCATACCTCTCTTCACAAGTATGCAGGTTCTGACATTTTTGAGAGAGGTACAGTAAATTAACCTACCCTTGGTATCACCCAGGCCTGCAACCCTTCCTTGGTGAAGCCATGGTTCCTGGATCAGTGCCAGGTCAAATCCCTCTCTGAGGAAGAACTGGCAGAAAGCAGCTGAGGCTGCTTTACTGTGATGTAGATTGATCTGGAGGACCCTGGGCATTGTCCTTGACTGTTGTTGAGACAATTGAGACTTGCCAGAGTCCTAGGTTGGCTCTAGAGTTGGCCGACCTAACAGCATTGAAGCAGGCCTCATCCAGGAAACAGACAAATCCATAACCTTTTGGGTCTGGCTTGGCTGGCAGGACCTTCCACTCCTTCACCTTCAAGGTGGGGTTTTGCTTGTCAAGCATCTCAAGGACCTTTTCTGGAGTCTTTTTCAGAAGCTTTGGATGAGCTCTAAAGAATACCCTCATTGACTTCATAATGTCTTTCCTCAGACCAACAATGAGTTTCTTCTCCCCAAGTGGTTTGAGTCTGGGGATGAGTACCTCCAGCCAATGCTTAGTAGCATCGTTAATGCAGGATATAATCAAGACACCTTTTTCCATGTAGGTGCCTGCAAATGATGGAGTGCAGCCGTCCTCCAGGAGCTCATCCATAATGGCGTCTTCAATGACTTCTCCTTGCTCTGCTGAAAGCTTAGCCTCAGGATAGCTTTCCAAGACAATGGCCATTTTGGTGGCAGAAATGTCCCTTTAAGAGACTCCTTTACTAGAAGTCCCTAGATTAAGGGGTTGGACATCATGACCTCTATGAGTTCCACTCCTGGCCTTTTTTGTAGGTCCTTCCGCTGAGGGAGGGGTGGCCATGTTGCCTCTACGGCGCTTGGCCACCCTTGACCCAGCCTCTAGACCCACATTTGTGCCTGGAGTTTCACCCATCTCTGGTCTCTTAGGTTTTTTCTTTTTACCCCTCCAAAACTTTGCTGGGTCAAAAGCTTCACCTCTCTCAAGAAGTTTTGCCTGAATGGCCGCCCTTCTTTGGGCAGTGGTGAGGTTTGGTTTCTTTACCCGCAAGCTGCTCAGTTGCTCTATGGCATCTTCAAGCATACCGGCGGATTTTGGTGTTTCTGGACTTCTGAGAAGCTCATCCTCCCCCTCCAGTGGGGCTGATGCGATTGAGCTCATGTCGTCCATGTTGATATCCATAGAAGCCTTCTCAATGTTGATAGCCTCTACATGAGAATGCAATGGAACCTCCTGTGTTCCTGATGCACCCATTTCAGATTGAGGAACCTGCCCTGATGGGGCGGATCCTGATGGGTTTGAGGGCAAGGCAACTTCTGGAGTTACCTTGGGGTTTGGTTCTGGTTGTTTTGAATTTTGGAGATTCATGTGGTTCCCACGAGCAGCTAGGGAAGTGGAGTCAACCCAGACAGAGCCCCGCATGCCCGGGCAAGGCTACATACTGCAGGAGGGCGCCTGGTGTCCTGCAGGCACCGTTTGAGACACTGTACAAAAGGCCCAGTGTCATCCACCCATCAGCACAGTTCACATCACACCTTGGGTTGGCCTATAACAGAGAAAGAGGAAAGGGTGGAGGAAGGGGCTGGGATGAAGAGCAGGATAAAGGATAGGTTTCCAGGATAATGAGGTCAACGGACAGTTGCCCTTTTAGTCGCCTCTTATGACAAGCAGGGATACTGTGGGTGCAATTCTACTACCCCCACCCACTGGGGATGAAGGAAGCATTGAACTGATCCTCCATTCTTTTACGGTCCGCCTTTGCTTCATCCAGCATGAAAATTACTTGAGAAATTTCCGCAGCACCCTCCTCGGCCGCTGATACCGCTGCCATACTTTTCCTTCTGTTCTTCGAGCACGGAGGACACCGCCAAATTTGTTTTTGAGTTGCGATAAATTCGACATCTGTCTTTGACAAATTAACACAGTTCCAATGACACGGCTTCTTGCACTCACTACAAACAATTCTATTACATGTTTGTACAGAAACAGTAACATTACATACTCCGCACTCAGACATAATTAACTGACTCAAAACAAATAATATGAATGATAACTAACTTACTTATTATGAATAAAAGGAAGACCAAACAAGTCACTTGGAATAAATACTCCGATAGATTTGAACGCACTGTGACAAAGTTCAACTGATAAGGGAGCAACTGTCTCTAGCATCCGACCCTTGCAATGTCTCAGTCATCACTTTATGCAACTGGTGAATTTATGAACTGGTATTTATGAACTGGTCGTCATTTTATGCAACTGGTGAAGCCTTCATTTTATTCTCTCTCTGTCGTTCTTCCTCGATCTCAATCAAGGTTACTAAAAAAGGTTCAAGGTACCTTGGATCTCAATAACCCTCTGAAATTATGTCATCTCTCTTAGATGAGAGAGACAGAAAACTTGTTGGAGAAACGTCAAGTGGGGGTATGTAAGTGTATTACAGTTGCAGTATACTAATACTAGAATTTTCATATTTTAATTAATCAGAATCAGATTTTAATGTGCAGGGGTGCTCACAGGGGGGCTATGATGCAGACTACGTCATTGAAATTCCTGGGGGGGGGGGTTCTAAAAAAAGTTTGGGGGGCTTAAGTTGATTGAAACCGTGTTTAACATGACGATATTCAAAAATATATTATGAAGTCACCACATAGAATGTCTATTTTATTTATTTATTTATTTATTGTGACAAAATTACAATGAATGTGAAGGAGCAACAGACTCAAGTCCAAAACTGCTCTCTCCACAAATTTTGAATATTTTACATTGTTCAAAACATTAATGACAATAGATTTATAATTATTATTATACTACAGTATTGAATATGAATCAGCTAAAATAGTTATGTTTAGGATTTGTGCAGGAAGTTATCAAGCTATTCCTTTATTACCTTTACAAAAAAAATTTTACCTATGTAAAGAATCCAGGGCTTAATTTCAGCCGGAGCACATCGGAGCGGAGCTCCGGCTATCTAAATCTATAATAAAATAATTTTTTTTAAACCAGATCTGAACTAGCTTGTTATTTTGCATATTATGTAATATTATATGTGCATTACTAACCATGCTCAAATGCGTTTAAAATGCACCAATTCAAGTGTAATTTTCAAACATTTTCCGGGGGAGGACCCCGGACCAGCCGGTAAGTCAGAGCTCCGGTATTTCTCAATTTAGAAAATTAAGCCCTGAGAGAATCTCAAGAAATATACATACATTTTGTATATTATCGACTGGGTTTGATTTTTTCAATACCTATATAAACCTTCTTTTAGTTTTAATATACATACATTTTTTATATTATTGACTGGGTTTGGTTTTTTCAATACCTATAGAAATCTTCTTTTAACTTTGTTTGAATATTGGAACTTATTTTTTCGCATTTTTTTGGGGGATGCCCACTTAATTTGGGGGGGGGGACACGTGCTGAATTTAAGGGGGTGGGTTTGTCATGATACTAGGGGGGATGGGAAACCCCTGTAATGTGGATAAATTCACAATCTTAGGATTTAACTTTTTGTTCAGTCTTCAGTCAGGTAAACACAGCGGTGTGACACCGAAAGTGCAATTCCAAAACACATACTCACTTGCTCTTGTCACTCCTTTTTTTGCTCATGAGTCATTAGCGAAACCAGTTTTGATGAGATTAAAATGTAGCCTGTAAACGTTCTGTCCTCCCTCACACACTCACATACCCACATACCCACTAATGGCCAGTTGGTGGGGGAGCCGCCGCTGTAGGAAGGAGACTCTCCCTACTGCCTATACTAACTCCAGTCAGCGCTATGCTGTGAAGTGCGGAGAAATATTAAACTGAAATGTGATTTCTCATCTAACTGCAGTGGAATCTTAATATAAACAGTTTTCTGTCCAAAAATGTGCTCAGTTTAAATGTGGAGAGGGTTTAAGTGGGGTCAGCCCTGGGACTCCGATTTTTACCCTCTCTACTTGTGGCTTACTATCAAGTGATACATAATTCTACTCATCTTATCAAAGCAATCCATGAATAGTACATCATTGAAATAAGTAGTAATTGAAAAAGAGTTAATTAAGGAAGCCTGATACTAGGAGTCTTATTGATCTATGAACCATAATAAGCATACATAGAGCCTAGGTCCATGCACTGATGATAACTTCCAGAACACACTAATTACCTTTATAGCACCTCTATTTTCAGTAATGTAGTAGTAGTACACCGTGTAATCTTCCAATGACCGCATCTAATAAGAAATCAGAAATTTTTATTGAGAAATTACTGAGATGAACGCAAAAAATACTTTATACATTTTTAATGTATTGAAATAAATAAGCTCAAAATGTTCAGTATCAAAAGAAATAGGAAACCATTTCCTTCAAGTACATTTTCAACAATGTTGAATACAGAACAATCTCCAAGCAGTCTAGTAATAATAAGAATAACAATATTGTGTGACCTGACTGGCTCAGTTCTGGTGTCAGTGTTATCAGTTCACATCTGAATAACTTCAGGCCTCTGACATAAATAGACTTAATGGCTGTTTTTAGTCAGCCAGGACCAGCGAACACATAAGACCAATAGAAGGGGCTTCTTGTCGCCAAGGTGAAGCCACTTGTTACGCGCTCATCCACTACAAAGATGGCGGCGCAGGGTCGACTCACCCAAGTGGCAAGCACTTGAGAAGCCAGTTTTTGCTATTTATACCAAATTTACATCAAATTTACAATTATTTACAATTAAAATAAAATAAATGTTAGCACTGAAATCCAAGTTTGCTAATCAGTTCATCAGTTTCATATTATTCTATTTTGATTGTATTGTCCAAATAGCCTATATTGGAATAAATTATTTTAAGATATTATCCTGTTTTTTTTTTTTAAAGTAGGCTATGATGTTTTCATATAATTTTAGAGTCTTATCATATAAATTTAATTTCAAATTTGATTGAATTGGGGCTTACTCTTTGATTCAATACTAATTGAGAGAATCAACTCTTGCATCATTAGTTAGGTCAATAATTTGTTGAATCAAGCTGTTTTTCTTTGAATTAACTTGCAATTTTTTAAACTGCTAAATTTCAAACATCATAATTAGTAAATACCAATTGTGCCTATCTGATCATTTATTCCAATGTAGGCAATTTGGACAATAAAATCATAATAGAATAATATGAAATTGAAAGTCGATGATTTGATTAGCCTACTTGGATTTCAGTGTTACCATTCTATAAGGAAAATATTAGATAGAATCCCGATTCAGATAGTTTAAGGATCGTAGGATATTATGCAGTTATGTTTATAGATCCTCGCAGATAGGTGATCATCTTAGTTATTTTAGTATATTTACTCAATCTTCTTGTAATGCAATGCCTCTAAGTTGAAATGTAGGTCCACAAATTGAATACACTGTTCCAGTAATCATGTTTTATGTAAAACCTACCACTTTAATTCAGGATCCTGATTGAACTCATTGTATATTGTTTAGCCTATCCCATGTTAGGGATAGGCCAAGGTTAATCTTGTTTTATGCTTTATTATTAATTCCTAGGTTGATCTAAATATAACTTGTTAGGAAACTTGCTTTCAACTTAGAAAACTCTGTTAAATATGTATTGCCTTATTAAGCATTAGGCCTTCAAATTTTAAATGGTTATGTAATTTTGAGTATAAATAAGTCATGTTCTAGACATGGTGGTGGTTGGTCATGCGGTGAGCGTGGTGTTCAAGTGGTTGTGATGTTCAGTCACGACCGCTCAAGACTGCGCATGGATGGGTGACCGTGCTTCAATGACTTGATGTTACAAGCTTTATTATCACTTACCCGGTGGTTCGGAACCCACCTAAAATAGTAGGTCCACCATGTTCCCCGTAACATGGCACAAACGGCGAGGTGGAACTACCCAAAAGGGTCTCCCCACCATTAAAAGCCATACGCATATTATTATTATTATGTTCTAGACGTTTCAATTGGCCTTTCTTGAATGGAAAATTAATTCTTGTTATGCCTTCTGCAATATCAATTATTGTGTGTTTAAAAATATAAATTTAAACAACTAATTAAAATATATAGAGGTAACCATTATTTAATAGTGCTAATAAATTAATAGCTAATTCAATACTGCTTTAATAGTGCCTTTTTTGTGATATATATTTTGTGCTCAGTGTCTTCACGAGTGCTTGAAGAATACTTTTTTTTATCAACCCAAAGTTGGTTTGGTTAGCGCCCATATGGAAATTATTTCATTCTGAATAGCAAAAGTACGGCCTTTGCAATAGGCTATTACCTATTAGACAAATTGAGTAAATGTTCAACTTTATGTAGTCACTGATTTATATGATTCAATTTAGTTACATAACTTCAAAGATGAATTTTTATTTAATAATGTCATTGTTCTAATAAACATTTTCCTATTTGGATTTTGTTCATTTGCGTTCATAACGTAGAAATTAAAAATTTGGACTAATTTAATCAATAACTAACTAAAAACAATCTAACTATAATATTATTACATTACAATAATAAATCTTCAAGGAAGTATTGAATCAAACACAAGAAATAAGCGAATAATTGGCTTTGTGGTCCCGGATGCGCAACCCGGCTGACGACGGCACGCCATTCCGATCGCGTTTCAACGTTGCACTTAAACCTAGCATTGTATTATCCAAAGTATAAGTCGTACATTAAAATAAAAATCATGAAAAAATCATTCTGTTATTTCTCTACAACTTTCTCGCTTTGATCACATCTCTACCCGAAAGATGAATATTTTGGTAGCCGACTCACTTTTTCATGTCATGGTTTGAAACTCAAACAAAAAATATAAATTTAAACAACTAATTAAAATATATAGAGGTAACCATTAACTTTTTTAATGACACTGTTATCGTCAGAAACTAATTGTATATACTCATGCCAAGTTTGAAAGTTATATCTTAATCCTAAGTGTGTTTAACTGCAGTTTATTTGGAGAGCGCGCATTGAAATTTTCTGCTCTTGAAAACACGATTTCGTCTTTCTATCCACTACATGGATGGCGGACTCGGCTTCACCTCCTGTATGCTACGCAAGTGCATAAGACCCTTCTATTGGTCTTATGGGTTCGTTGGCCAGGACCGACAGCTTAACATGTCTTTTGAAACACAGGAATAATAGTATTATTACAAAACACATGAAACTGAAACATAAAAAATCTAGAGAAATGCTGACAATTTAATAGTTTATATAGGAAAATAAAAATATATGGATTCCTGTCTAGAATCGCTTGAAATGAGACGTTATAGGATCATGTTGCATCAAATTACAATAGAAGAATGAATCGGTAACAACAACAAAATTTTTTTTTTCATTGGGATTAATTTATTGAAAGTAAGTTAAAAATATTCAGTGCACTCCAGTGCAGTATGGAGAAATAAAAATAGCTATTTGTGTAACTAGTGCGCAAAGTAGCGGTTTTCTGCATCGAGATAAACATTGTTTTTTCACGAGTTGAAGGCGAGTGAAAAACGTTTCTTGAGTGCAGATACAATACTTTGCACTCAAATTACAAATTAAATTTTTCCTACAGTAATGTATAAAGTAATTTAAACAGAACAAAACAGGACATACATAACCTGACAATTCCTCACATAACCTTTCTTCTAATCAAATTGATTTCAACAACAACTACAATGACTATTTCGTTGCTGAAGCAGAGTAACCAACCTATTTTTGAATGCAGAATAGGGAACCTGCGTATTACATGCTCACTATTTTGAGTTGTTAGGTTGCAAATCTGGAATGTGGAAAATACTTTGTCGCACTGGAATTTACTTTCCCGCACTGGTGCAGGAATAGACTATTTTGCGTGCTACAGTTAGTGCAAAAATAGGCACTTTTTTGGGTCACTGTAGGAAAATGACTATTTCAATTTTGCTATTTTTGTTTTCCCACCTTCCCTGATAAGGTTACGAATACTTTATCAAACATGTCCTTTAAATAAGGAGGTGTGTGAGAGTATTCCCAGAAAGTTTCTGAAAATATCCCTCTAAACCTTACTTCAAGCGATTTTCAACATGAATTTATCTATTTTTAACATTTCAACCCACATTATAAAGTGAATTTCATCTAAGCTTGAGTTATTGCCAATAGGTGCTCTCCTAATTTGGAAACTCATTGTTTTAGTGGAGAAAATGAAAGCAGCTGTCCTGCGACAGCTCGCTAGATTGAACGACAAAAAGTTACTTTTTACAGCTTACCATGGGCTCTTACTGTCACATATTAGGTATGCTATCTTAGTATGGGGTAATTCATCAAAACAAAATCTTGATAGGGTGTTTAAGATCCAAAAGAAAGCGGTTAGGTGTATAGAGAGAGTAAATATATAAGATTCATGTAGGCCGTTGTTCAAGAGACTTGGTCTCCTAACTGTACCCTGCTTATATGTGTATGAAGCTACTTTATATGTAAAAACGAATGATATTAACCAAAATCTTGATGTACATGATTATAATACAAGAAGCCGAGGAGATTATCACTTGGTGAGTCACAATAGTAGCTTATTCAAACAAAAACCTAGTTATATTGGTAGGAAATTCTACAACAAGCTACCGCAGTTTTTGAAGAGTCTTGAAAATATAGAAATATTTAAAAAACAATTGAAGAAATATTTAGTTGATAAAGCTTTTTATAGTGTACAAGAGTTCCTTTCACATCAAAATTAAGCCTCACCTCAACTAATTGAAGTAATTATGGTATCTAGTGTATAATATTGTTGATCTGACTTGTCTTATACTCCTTAACTGGAGTCTCCAAGACGTAATCTACAAAAAAAAAAAAAAAAAAAAGGCCTACTTTGAACTATTTACACTGCAATTTCTGGGCCCTTGCCTCTCATGATGTCCTTGCTTTAAAGGACTGCTTTAATTTTATTGAAAATAATACATCTTAAATTACATTTCAAGGGATTTTAGACATATTCATTGACTTTTGTCAAAAATTATTGTTTCTTAAAGATTGTTGCAGTTCCTTTTTTTCTTTTTTGTCCAGGGTCTCTTAGGGGAGGAGGATAAGGTTAGGTTGGGCTGGAACTGGATCTTTTTTAGAAAATTGATCTTCTAAGAAAAAGGATTTTTTATATACCATTTAAGAGAAATTCTCAAGTACACTACTGTTTGGTATTCGGATGAAGAGAGGTAGGGGCTTAAAGATGGCAGTGTAAATACTTCAATGTTGGCCTGCTTCAATTATTTCACTAAAACAATGAGGGCCCAAATCAGGGAAGCACCTATTGACAATGCCTCAAGAATTAGATTGAATTTCTTAGATATACATTTAACGAGGGTCGAAATGTTAGAATGGATGAATCCATGTCTAGAATCGTCACTTAAATGAGGTTTAGATTCAGATAACCCCCCCCCCCCCCCCCCAAAAAAAAAAGCCAGTTTTGTAAAGTATTTTCAAATTTTCAATTTTAAATGTCTACATAGGTTTCTAAACAAGGATTTTTTATTTTCTTCCATCTTTCCAAGAAAATAGTCATGTTGCTCTACTCATTTGTTATATCTATACATATTTACTTTTTTTGTCTCTTTATTTACTACTATCTATTGTGCCCATCCTTTGTAAAGATTATGTTTAGAAATAAGACTAAATATGTTTCGGCCTTTTTGATAGCAACGATCATGAAGTTGTTAGCAACTTAGTAAACAATTCAGTGACAGCTATCAGAGAGAATTTGAGTACAGCTGATTGATATATCATGATAAATTACGTGATTTGTTCTTCACAAGTTCTGATAAATGTACAGACAAAACTCTAATTTTATTTATATAGATTATTCACTCACTTCTTCTATTCTGTATGGAAGGATGATCGCTTGAGGTCCATAGGAGTTTTTCAGAGTTTCGATCGCTGATGACGCAATTTTAGTGTAAACTGGTGTGAAACTCAATGATGTCTCCTGAATAAAAACCAAAAAAATAAAAATAAATCGATTAAGTTTATTCACCAATAAGAAAGGAATTAAATAGTAGAGATCAAACTTATAAAAATACAATGACATAAAACATTACTAAGCATCAAATTAAACATTGGTAAACCTAAGTATTTATTTATTTATATATTACAAGACTAAATCAAGATACAACAGGCATAGTCCACTACTGCTTTCTTTACAAATTTTCAATTAAAAAAAAAACAAAATTTTAGGTTATATTCATGTTCAACTGGAAGTTAGTTTGAAGTGACTGACAATTGAATAAACTGACAAATATACATAAACAGAATTTATTAATTTCGAATTCCTTTAATTGCTATTACTGTATACTGAAGACTTCCACAATGGCGGATATTGACAACAGCATTGAACAGCTGATGGGAATCAATGAATGCTACTGTACAAAAATATCAGTCACCACCGGGAATCGAACCACGGACCTCTCAATTGCCGGTTGAGCGCCCTTAACCACTAGACCATGGAGACCCCTCTGAATTCGAAATTAATAAATTCTGTTCAACTGGAAATTTCAATTTGAAGTACAATTCCTGATTCTTTCCAAAACATCAATATTAATTAGTTCACTTTGAAAACGAAACACTAAAACTGTTCAGTAGTCCAAAGAAAGTGAATATAATTTCTAATTTGAATCCCAGATTAATCTTGTCACAGTGCAAAATATACCGACCCTGAATCACAAAGTAAATTTTTAAAATTATATGATAAGAAGAGAAATTTTCTGTACTTACATGTATTAATTTTCTATCAATTAGTATTATATAAATTTCTGTCTGCGTGATATTTGCCAGTTTAATTGTTATTTGGCGTCACACAATGGCCTGAAGTGCAAAGGTCGAGGAGATTGTTCACTTCTATTATCAAATGGCTAATCAAACAGCTGATACTGACTTATATGTGCTAGATCTTTCGTTAAATTCAATTTACTGTTGTATTATTTTGCTGTATTTTGTTTTATGGTCAACTTGTGAAATCTGCTTATTCTTCTTAGGCGGGTTACTCACACGGTGTGACTAGCATTTTTCTTGCTACTAGCATGCAGCTTGAAGACCAACCTGTGGAGCTCACGTGGAGCTTCCACACTTATGCAACTGGCACGGTGCTACTGGCATCATGGAGTTTGCATGCAGCATGCAGCGCCACTAGGAACCGATCGCTCGGTGTTTTGGTGTGGCATGCAGCGTGCATCTTGAGTTGGGGCATGCGCAGAACACATTTCCAAGTCCCATGACCATATGCAGACACCCTGACGCTCTCATTCTCATGGTGCATACTGCGTTTGCAAGTGAATAGCTTTGAGTTTGTCATTAGTAATTTGTAATTTAATAGTTTATACCCTAGTTTTTCAATCAATCAATCAAAAACTTTTATTTAGATCTTCACATCATAACAATTTCAGAATAAATGTTTATAAATTACAAAATCTAATAATTACCTCAAGGAAAACATCCTGTGCGCAGGTAAGTTTTAAATTGTAATAATTAGAAATACCTTTTCTGGATGATGAAAAAACAAATATTAGTAGTATAATTTTGTATGTTTCAGCACAACCTTAACCTTTGACCTTTACCCCCCTCCCCCCCCCCTCCTCCTCCTCCTCCCCCTCCTCCTTCTCCTCCAGGCCAACACAATGGAAAACACAACGGAGGTGGAGGAGGAGGAGGAGGGGGAGGAGAAGGAGGAGGAGGAGGAGGAGGAGGAGGTGGGGGAGGAGGAGTGGGGAGGGGGGAGGGGGGAGGGGGGGGGGTAAAGGCCAAAGGTCAAGGTTGTGCTGAAACATACAAAATTATACTACTAATATTGAATTTGTGTTAACTTTGGAGCTGTTTGCTGATTATTTATTGGCTAATTTCAACATTTTGGCGCCAATAAGGGTGTACCCAATATTCACGTTGAATATTTTATTCTTCTTCGAAGTCGTCTTCTTCTAATGGCGGTAAGTAACAACAGCATTTCATCATCCGATGACGACGACGACGACATTTTCCAATGAACTGAGCGCCAAGAAGTACCCACCTCTCTCACCTTGCTACTAGCATGTGCCACGACCATGCAGCCTGCATGCATCTCGCACAGTGCTACTGGCATCAAAAAAACTAGTCGCACCGTGCGAGATGCATTATGATTGTGTGTAACCCGCCTTACCCTGTTAATTGTTTGATTATTTAATTCAATTTATTTTCCCTCCAACAACTTAATTTCATCTGGCACTCAGCGCTTTAAAGTCTGGTGCACACTCCTCATTGGAGGAAAATAATTTACTTTGCTGTGATTGGCGGATTTCCCGCGTGATGCATGCTTCTTCTCCACGCACTGTCCTCAAGCTTAAAGAAGAGGTGACAACTTTTGACTAGCTATGGAAGTGGTTCCATTTTTAAAACCTCTCTTTAAATGTAATTTTTAAAAACTTTTAATTCTATTCTACTTAAGCCAGTGCATTTAATGTTTTTATGTCCCAGAACGCGAAAAGTTTAGATTGATAAATTAAATTATATCTAACTCACTTTAAAATCAAAATTCGCGACCATCCATGTGCAGCTACTGTACACTGTACCATTCAAGATGTCCGGACAATGGCGCCAATATCCGATTAAGAAAAAAAATGTATTCGTCAAGTGTGCGAAAATAATTGGGCCCAAAGTGGGAATGGTATGTTCATTTATGCAAATGATATTTATTACAAGAGTTTATAATACTGAATGATGGGCATATCAGTTGTAAATTGCAATCAAGCGAACTCTCATAACTGAATACCTTTAGGCAAAGACCTAAATGCTCTTATTCATTTTTATGACATTCAATAGCAGGTATGCTATATGCCGTAGCTGTTCAATCAGATAGAGATGAGCTGAGTTCTCGTAGGTCCTGTTTGTAACGGTGACCGATTAGATTGGCCAGCAAAAAAGACACCGTTCTCTGCTGTAAAATCACTTCTCGGTGGTTTGGAACCCATCTAAAACTGTAGGTCCAACTCATCAATCATCATCATCCAACTCATTACCCACGCACAGGACTCAGACCTATGTGGGCTTCATCCTCAAAAAAAAAATTATTAATAACTCAATAAAACAATTGAACAGCGAGAATTATATCTCCGCCTGTAAATCTCTTATTTTAGTCAATCTGTTTTAATTTTTTTCAAGTTTGCAAATGTTTTTAAATCACTATCATTTCAACTAGTAATTATAATTTCTATTTCTTTCTGGAATAATTCCTATTCGACTCTGGCTGTAAGTTACACTAGCAATTTATATCAGAGGTTCAACGACCGATGTTGCTGAAGGAAATTACTGCTGGTATAATTACTTATACCAGTATTATTGGTATATTTGGCTTATATTGGTATATTTTTGCTTATATTGCTGATATTGCCATATGACCTTGTTGAAGGTTCTTCCACCTATTTTTGGAGAACAATTTTTAACAGGATCCTCCCATAACTTTTCCATCTCGTTAGCGTGAATTTATTTATTTATTTGAACATTTCATAATGCAATAGTATCCCTCCAGCTGTAAGCTGTTTGAGGGATATTTTATTAAGACATTATATTACAATCAAATTCAACAATGAATAACAATAGATTCCATTTCGTAATCTATATAACTGTATATAGCCCATTATATTTTCTTTGTAATCCATTGATCTGTCTATTGTCTATTGCACCATAAAAAATCAAGTCACTTAAACAACCAATCAATATGGTATCGCTCTTCACTCATTGACACTTATCACTCTGGGATACACTTTAATACTCACTTGACACTCCTATTTTCTACATCATAATGGGTTTCTTATTTTTTATTGAACTACTCTAACCTTCATTAATAAATAAATTTTTTTTAGCTTAAACTAAATCATTTATTCTCATAAAATAGACTTTTAATTTTGTTCGAATCTCACTGTTGCTCTGTAACATTCTCAACTCCAATGGTAATGAGTTTAAAAGAAATGGAATTCTACATTCTGGGGCTCTTTTACCATAGGCATTGTTATATCTCTGAGTTCTATAGATTCTATGTCTTAATCTGTGATCTATTTCATTCATTTCTCTATATTCATTCTTGAAATAGTTACGTGACAAGTCTGTATATTTGGCTAGAGCTTCTACCGTCATAATGCCTAATAACTGATGTTCAATACCATTAAAAAGAGTTCTAATTATTCTTTCTATGGTCCTATGCAGTGGCTGTTTTATATATTTTGGTGCCAAGTAATATATAGTAATTCCATAGAAAAGAGTGCTTTGAATCATTGAGTAGTATATCATTCTTTTAGTATTAACAGGAAAATAACCGCTTATTCTAGAACATTTGTAAAGTGCAGCTCTCATTATCTTCAAAAGTGAAGATAAATCCCAAAATTTAAGTGATCAAACGTTATTCCCAAATGTTTAATACTCTCACAAAAATCAAGTTTTTGACAGTCACATCCATTAATGATTTTATTCTTTAAACATTCTGTTTTATGACAGGTTAACTTAACTAATTCATTTTCATTAACTTGAATTCTCTGATTCTTAAATACTATTACTTTAGTCTTTTGTGAATTTATTTTGAAATGATTATTGAAGAAGTACTCAACTGCTAAATCAAGATCTTGTTGTATGTGTCTTAAACCTACTTCTGAATCTTTATTTTTTTTGTAGATTACGTCTTGGAGACTCCAGTTAAGGAGTATAAGACAAGTCAGATCAACAATATTATACACTAGATACCATAATTACTTCAATTAGTTGAGGTGAGGCTTAATTTTGATGTGAAAGGAACTCTTGTACACTATAAAAAGCTTTATCAACTAAATATTTCTTCAATTGTTTTTTAAATATTTCTTCAATTGTTTTTTAAATATTTCTATATTTTCAAGACTTCAAAAACTGCGGTAGCTTGTTGTAGAATTTCCTACCAATATAACTAGGTTTCTGTTTGAATAAGCTACTATTGTGACTCACCAAGTGATAATCTCCTCGGCTTCTTGTATTATAATCATGTACATCAAGATTTTGGTTAATATAATTCGTTTTTACATATAAAGTAGCTTCATACACATATAAGCAGGGTACAGTTAGGAGACCAACTCTCTTGAACAACGGCCTACATGAATCTAATCTATTTACTCTCTCTATACACCTAACCGCTTTCTTTTGGATCTTAAACACCCTATCAAGATTTTGTTTTGGTGAATTACCCCATACTAAGATAGCATACCTAATATGTGACAGTAAGAGCCCATGGTAAGCTGTAAAAAGTAACTTTTTGTCATTCAATCTAGCAAGCTGTCGCAGGACAAATACCCCAGATGAAATTTTACTACATATTTTCTCAATGTATGGAGCCCAGGTCAATCGTATATCCAACATAACTCCTAGAAATGCAATTTTTTCTTCATAGCCCTATCTTCATTTAAATTATGTTTGTTTTTAAATTGAAGGTATTGGCATTTTTTACTATTTATAGTTAATTTCAACTGATTTAAAAATTGGACAATGGACTGCACACCTAGATGGGCACTTATTTCTAAATTATCTAGAATGGAATTGCTGAAAATGAGTGATGTATCGTCTGCAAATAAGAGGGCTCTACCACTAATTAATTCTTTAGGTAAACGGTTGACATATTATAACAAAAAAAGCAATGGACCTAGTATTGACCCCTGAGGCACTCCAGCTTGCACCTCTAATTTATTAGATTTATTCTTTACTATACTATTACCAACTACTGTAGTTAGTTCTACACATTGTTTTCTCCCAATAAGATATGATTCAAACCATTTCAGTTCAACCCCATTTACACCTACATTTTGCAGTATTTCCAATAAAGTTCTATGATTAACACAATCAAATGCCTTTGACAGATCTGAGAAGATTGCAGTAGCTTTATCACCTGAATCTATTATATCTATTAGTTTTTTAACTAGAGAAACTATGGCTGTCTCTGTTGATCTCCCTTTCTGAAAGCCATGCTGTTCATCACAGATAAAGTTAGCTTCTTGAAGATGCAGAAGTAACCTATTTAGAACTACTCTTTCAAAAATTTTACTTATTACATTTAAAATACTAATGGGCCTATAGTTTTCTACCTTTTCTCTATCACCACTTTTGAAGATTGGCAAGATCTTCCCCTCTTTTAAATTATCTGGAAAAACACCTTGCTCTAATGAAAGATTGATCAGATGAATCAAAGGGTCTAACAATTGTACTTTACATTCTTTCAGAATTTTGCTGGATACCCCATCCATTCCTACAGTTTTTTTTATTATTTGAACTATCAATGATATTTGACAACTTGTCTTGGGATACTGGGTGGAATTTTAATTCGTTCTGAATCCCCTCAGTATTCCTCATGTCACTAATACCTGTATTAAGAGATTTTTGAAGATTCTTAGCAACCAGTCGATAATATCTGTTAAAGAAATTACAAATGTCTACACTATCATCAATATATTTGTCATTTTTGTTAATTATTCTGGGGACACTAGTATAAGCATGAACATGAGCTACTTGCCTATTTTTGTTTATTACATCCCACACTGCTGTGTTAAAGTACACACTATTATTCAAAATTTCAGCTGTTTTCTTACATTTCGCTCTTTTCACTTCTTTCTTATAGATTTTCTTTAGAGCTTTGTAATTATCTTCACTTAACATATTTCTAGATAGTTTGAATTCATCATAATGCATCTTTAACCCTATTCCTTTTAGCAAGGATATCATCAGTTATCCACTCTTCAATTTTGTCTAATTTGTTTTTTACAGGGACTTTTTTAAATGGACAACTCATAGTAATATGAGACTTTAAAATATTAATGAAACTATTATATTTGTTATTCAAAGTATTGCTATTGTAAACCCTACTCCAGTTTTCTTGTAGCAGATTCTGCTTCAAACAATCGATATTCCCCTGTTCACATTGTTGAATTTCTTTCATTACTTTACTCTTTTTAATTGATTTATGACCTTGCAACCCCACCTCTAAGATTTGATAGTCATGATCAGATAGTTCCGAGCCGCCTAATCTTGTTTTAGGGTAATCTATATTAGTAAGGATGTTATCAATTATTGTTTGTGATGTTCTTGTGACTCTGGTATATTCATGAACTTTTATTTCCAAGTTATTCATGTATATAATATCCATTAAATCTTCTGTCATTTTATTCTGTGTTGCAAAGTCTGTATTGAAATCTCCCGCTACAATAACGTTTGTAAAACGAGTAGTAGTAATCTCTAAAAGCCTATTGAATAGTTCACAAAAATTGTTCCATTCCCCATTTGGTGACCTATAAATACCTAACACCGCTTCGAAATTACTTCGAAATTATTGTCGATTTTTACTCTCAACCCAGAAACTTCTAAATCCATTTCCACAGCAAATTTCTGTACATATTCTAAATTAAATGTTTGCATATTCTTAGCATTTTTAGTGAAGATAGCTACTCCCCCACTTCGATGAGATGTCCTGCATTACGACGTTTTCAATGAATAGTTTGGAATATTAAGTTGTGACAATTCATCTTCTTTTAAACCATGCTCTGTGAAAATAGCTATATCAGGAGCCTCTTCTTTAAAAAATACTTTGATTCTATCTATTTTGTTACGAATGTATTGAATATTCCTATGGAACACAGTGAGTACCGGTACTTCCCTATCATCCCTTAGTAGCCTGTTGTATTCACATTCATTGTATGCTAGTTAAATGAATAAATAAATAAATTAATTACTTTATCGTTGCTTTTGCATATTGAAGTAGATTTACTTAATCTCTTAGAATCTTGAGAGCCTATCAGATTGCTACAAGAGTTCCTTCCACTAATGCTATCCTGATTTTTTGATCGATTAACGTCTTTTAATACAATTGAAGATATGAATTTATCACTTGAAACTAGTTTCCCTTCCCGGTTTTGAGCCACTTTACTAAAAAAGGTTCGTTAGATGATTGTTTAGGAGAATTATTGACAGCAGATTGCAAACAACTTTCAATCAGCTCTGCCAGCCTATTACAAAATATTACTTTGCCAGATTGATTTAGATGTAGACCATGATTAGTGAAGTTTTGTTTTTCCAGTCTTTCATTTAGAAAACAAATCCCCAACTGCTTAGAATTCTTATTTTTTAGGCTGTTGATTGTATCATGAATTGATTTATTTGTTGACTCAATGGCTTCATTTAGCTCTGGCCTATCAAACCTATATGGAATTGTAGTTATTATTATATTAGTTTTTTGGCTGAGTGGCACAATCTCTTTAATTTTTTCATTTATTTCAGGAAGATGTTTTAGATAAGGTTCATTTATATTGTTTGAGCCACCCAGTACTATTAGAAAATCGTTTTTACCGAAATCTTTAGTTTGTTCCCGTGCTGACTCTACGATTGCATTTATAGGGGCACTTGGTTTGAAAAAGCTCTGAACTTCATACTTATTTTTTAATCTTTTATTTAGTAGGTCACTACAGTCTCGTCCATGACTGGATGTCAAGAGCAGTACTCTACCTTTCCTATCATTTTTTGCCCGTACTTTCCCAGTCAGCACTTAACGTATTTTTTACGTAAATTCTAGGTCCATATGTAAATGATAAATATCTAATGTAAAATTTATGTAATATTTACATACAATATTCACGTAAGTAATAATTTATAAATTTGTTGTTAAACAATCTGGAATGCAAAATCGAATTAACAGTAGATATATTTATTGAAAGCCCATTTCTATAATTGATCAATTCGAATTTTAAAAACAGAGATATGCTAATGTACATACTACGCATATTTTATGTAAAAATTGTTTGCAAAATTCACATAAATTATACGTAAATTGTACAGATTATTTGCAAATATCCCTCCTCTATTTGTCGATACAAACTCCAACTTCATTTTATATACCGGTACCCTAGCCCAGTCAAATTAGACAAAAATAAGGTCGTCAAGAGGAACAATAATTATTGATAGAAAAATTATTTTTTCACCAATAATTTTCTCTAACCTTGGGTAATAACCAAAAGTACCCTATGGTGGGGTTGAACTCACTGTTGGAGGGGGGTGGAAAGGTACAATTTTTCAGTTTTTTTATTAGAATTCAGTATTGATAACTCAGTTGAAGCTGACAAAAGTATCTACAAAAATGATCTTATGCATTTTTTTGGAAAAAGTCCCTTTCTGAAGTTTGAGGATGTGTATCAAGCTACAAAATATTGATCATTTTCACCAAGTAATTTATCGATACGTCAATATTGTTGCGAAAACGTGATGAGTAATATTATATGTATTGGTAAACTCTCTTAATTTATTTCATAACTATTCATTCTTCTATGATTCAAGGTTAGACTTGATATTTTCCAATAAAAGTAAATAATCAGAATTCCACTAAATGTGATGTATAATAATCGATGCTCTATCAATCAAGGCTCATGAACATCGATTAAAAAATTATCGATTGTTTCGTACATCGATACGTATCAAACTTTTTGGCGGTTGTTCGTTGTTCTCTCTGACTATGTTAGGCATGCCGCACGTGAAGGTTTTGGTGGTTGTTTGTTGTTCTCTTTGTCTAGTGAAAATTTATATCCTTTAAATTATATCGTTTTGATACAAATGAAACACAATTTGGAAACAGTTCCAAGGATTACAAAAACAGGTTAGTACAACTTTGAATTTAATTTATTGAGTGTTCAGGTTACCCACTTTATCTTTCTTGGGCAGTTTTATAGGTTAGAATGTTTTCACTTTAAGAAATTTGAATAAATCCTTTTGGTAAGTTCTTACAAGTTCTTCTTATAATGCTTTAACCCAATTTATGTGTGTAATAGATAGCAAGACATTTTCCCTATGAAGCTAAAATGTGTTGGACCAAACTGATGATCAAATTGAACTGATGATCAATTGGACCATTATTGATGATCAAACCATAGAAATGAGTGAATTTCAAAGCAAACCTCCTTGCTAAGAATTGGAGGACTTTCTAGAAATCGAACAGTCATTGGAACATAAATCCAAAAAAAGAATAAGTCGATTTCTTTCTAAATTCAATTTATTTAGGCTTACTCAGGTAAGAAGTAATTAGTGATTTGAAAGTAATGATTCTGTAAGAATCCATGTAAACATCTTTCATTTTTTGTTATCACCAGCTCGGCTTAAATTGCAGCTGATGGGGGGCTTAACTTGAAAATATTTTTCAAATTTCTGGTTTCATATAATTTGTCATTTTATTCTGAGTATGGGCACACTTTTTTCACAGCTAATTGAAATGCTATTGGCTAAAACTATTTTTAAATGAAACTTCAGTTAAAATTAAGGTGCAAAAGGACAATTTCAACTGTAAAACTCTTTCCAAGTATTACAGACAAATGTTCAAAAACTACATGAAGGTACCAATTTACATGCTGTAATGCCACAATAAAGCATCAGAAAACAGTTCAAGACCTTTAATAATGGGTTATCTGCTCAATAAATGAATAACAACCAGAATTAATTTCCAACTATTATTGATTTCTCCCAAAAACAGCTGAGTGACTTTATAAAGCTATATAAAAAAAGCTTTTATAAAAGCAGAATAATTATATTTTAATTCTAACAAAGGTTAGAAATAAAAACCACTTGATTTGAAACAGTTATGGAAAATGTAGACGATTCTACTTGAATGCAATGATTTCTAACCAGTATTGTTTCCGGATGCCTTATTGATAGAATTACAATGTATAGATTAGTATCTTCATGTTTGGTTAGTTAAGACAGCATATTATTGTGATGATGTATCCAACATGGTTTGCCTTCAATAGGCCATGATGGTCATTTTCTAGTCAGAAAGTTCTTTTTTTCATGAATAGGTCACCAAAAATCACCAAGTTAGATTGCTTTCCAGTAGACATATCCTGTATTGTTTAATTGGTAGGCTTAACATTCAATTGTTTCCTGCCATATTGCTTGTAATATTACTTCCTTCTAATACCTAATTTTGATTGTTGTTTACAGGCTGCTTTCTTTAAAGAGATGTTAACCTCGAAGATCACATAAGGAGGATTCTCCAGAGGATGGTGACACAACGTTGCCATCCAATTCAGCTGGGAAGGCAGAAGAGGGAAGAAGAAACTGCAACATGGCAGTTGTAGATGTGATGAAAAGTAAGTGGACTTGATTTAAGCTTTAAGGATTTGTTTCTTGAATAAATATTTTTTAAAGCTGTTGTCAGAAAAATACCACTTTTATTATGAGTTAATGTTATTATGGTAAACAGAATTTATTAATTTCGAATTCCTTTAGGTGCTATTAGTTTATACTGAAGACTTCCGCAATGGCGGATATTGACAACAGTATTCAGTAGCTGATGGAAATCGATGAATGATACTGTACAAAAATATCAGTCACCACCGGAAATCGAACCACGGACCTCCCAATTGCCGGTCGGGCGCCTTAACCACTAGACCATGGAGACCTTTCTGCACAGCAGCATTCATTTTTACTTGGCCATATCGGCTCATATCTCACAAGAAAGTTCGAAGTTACTGACAATTGAACAAACTGACGAATTTACTTAAACAGAATTTATTAATTTCGAATTCCTTTAGGTGCTATCAGTTTACACTGAAGACTTCCGCAAAGTCTACTTCCATTTTGGTTTTGTGCACTAAAGTCTACTTTGCGGAAGTCTTCAGTATAAACTAATAGCACCTAAAGGAATTCGAAATTAATAAATTCTGTTTAAGTAAATTCATCAGTTTGTTCAATTGTCAGTAACTTCGAACTTTCTTGTGAGATACGAGCCGATATGGCCAAGTAAAAATGAATGCTGCTGTGCAGAAAGGTCTCCATGGTCTAGTGGTTAAGGCGCCCGACCGGCAATTGGGAGGTCCGTGGTTCGATTCCCGGTGGTGACTGATATTTTTTTACAACTACAAAACTTTGCGGAAGTCTTCAGTATAAACTAATAGCACCTAAAGGAATTCGAAATTAATAAATTCTGTTTAAGTAAATTCGTCAGTTTGTTCAATTGTCAGTAACTTCGAACTTTCTTGTTATTATGGTGTCATGGAAAAGGGGTTTTGACCTGTATGCCTGTACAACTTGAAAGTGGCTCATATGCATCTAATATATGAAGAAGCAAGATATAAATACTAAGTGAAACTCTTGATTTACAAAGTATTTTTAAACTACTAAAACGCTATCTGTTGTTCCTGTAAATTCTGAAGTACTGCTCATATTCTCTGGTCCATGATAACCTTGTTATGTTAACATTGAGGGAAGTGCATGCTCTGAATTGGCAGAGTATTACACAACCTGCATATGAGCTAACAAATTCAATGACAGGCAGAATTAATTCCTTTTTTCTATAACCTTGAACAACCAACTAAAATATAACCATAATGCATACATAAACCATCCCCATACCCCTAGTTGACATTTTTTTAGGATTAGAAGATTCTTTTTGTACAGCATCTATGACGAACTTATTGAACAGAATAAGGGAGATTCAGTACAAGCAAATAGTATAGTAGGCCTACTGGTGTGAATTAATGAGTTTAATGCTTCATTTCAAACCCTCTCCATAGCTTGGTCCCAAAGTCTGTTGTGCTAGCTAATTGGCTACAGACACACATTTTATGAAGGCATTTGTCTAAATCATATCAATCCATAGAGATAGGTTGCTAGCACTTTGTAACATTCAATTTATGGATAGGTTTTGTGCATGTCAACTAAACTGACTCCAGTCAATATCTATTTTTGTTTTTCCACAGGAATGATGATTAGTGTCCATCAAGGGTCATTCCCCATGAAGAAGTTTGAGACTAAAGTTCAGGAGTGGTTCTGACAATCTTCAACAAGATATTCTTAAAAAAAAAAACGGCTACTACTTGAAAAATATGTGTAATGATTGTATAAATAGCTACCCTGTTAGGTAACTAGAAAAATAAATATGTATTATCATAAAACAGTTTTTTTTCTGGATAAACTCCCCACTAATTTTTCAAGTCTCAGAACTATTGTGTCAGAAAAGAAAAAAAAACAAATGCTATCATTAAAGTAGTGAGTACAGTTGGATCATAATCATATTTTGTTGAAATATAAGAAAAAATTCAAAGCTCTGTTAGCTGGTATTCAAGAGGAAATGGGAAGTATCTGATGGTGTAACATTTCATATATAAAACAATACTGTATTTATCTGAAAATGACTTTGAATTTTTCAAATTCACATACATATACAGTAAATATATATGCATTTTCAGTATGTAGGCCTATATATCCATTACCAAAAAAGCATGCATGATTTTTTTTTTTTTTTTGAGGATGAAGCCCACATAGGTCTGAGACCTGTGCATGGGTAATGAGTTAGATGATGGTGATTTATGAGTTGGACCTACAGTTTCAGGTGGGTTCCGAACCAACTAATTGCTGGTTGAACTTAAATAATAAATATAAGGTACAACTTGAATCCTGTTGGATGTTTTGAACAGTTCATTTCATAGAATTTATGTTTTTTAGTATAATGCTATTTGTATGTGTTTACTAGTAGCCACTATACATTAATTTTCTGAAAAGCATTTTGTGATAGCTTTTATAAAAGCCTTTTCAGAAAATGTATGTATATTTATCTGATAATTTAGATTGAATTCTATATAAATATTATGTAAATTATATGTTGTATAGACCTCAAATTTATGTATAATTTATAAAGAAATTACATATATTTATCAGAAATTTGAGATAAAATTTTATGTATATACTACATAAATCATACATATGTATGGACCTCAAATTTATGTATAATTTATAAAGAAATTACGTACATTAATCAGAAATTTGAGATCAAATTTTATGTATATGCTACATAAATCATACATATGTATAGACCTAAATTTTACGTATCATTTACATAAAAAGAGGTGACATTTGTATGTAAAATGTACATAAAATTTATGCTTCATGTATGTGAAATTTATGATTCATTCACATAAGACTTTTGTATAATATACGTAAATTATATGTGAATGTGCTGGCTGGGTTAGTTTTGGTTGCTGTTTGCAAAACCTGACTATACGTTTTTGTTTGACCATTTCTATTAATTTTTTCCCCATTTGATTTAGGTTCTACTTTTTTTGTATTGATCAGAGGTTCATCTCTTACATTAGCCAAGTTTATTTTTGATTTTAATATTTCGATTTCCTCTGACATAGACCTACATTGACTCATGAGATTTAGTATTTCAGTTTTATGGTCTTCCTGCTGCAATTTCACAATAACTTCCAGAGATTTTATGTGATCCACTAACCCTATTCGTTCTTCCTCAGAATTTTTTAGTGATGTTTCTAATTTTGTTTTCAATTTGGTGTGATCACTCAATAGTTTAGCAACCTTTTCTTCTACATCTACAGTAGCTTTAAGAGCTGTTGGAGATTTTTTTGTTAATAATTGCTGAGATCGCTTAGCTACCTGAGTTTTAGTTAAACAATTAGATTTAGATGCCTTGTTTGGACTCATTTTCCTAGCTAAAATTGTTTTCAATTGATTTTAGTAAAATGTTTAATGAAATATTACTTAATTTATTACAATTGTCAACTTGAGACTATTTAATTACAAGAAAATTTATCAATATCGGTACACCTAACCTCGAAAATAGAATTTGACTTTTTATTTAAATACTTTAACTTATATTAGACAAGTTAATGATGTAAATTATTAAGATATTATAAATACTAATAATAATAAACAAAAATACTACTTATCCGTTCGAATTAATATCCTATGCTTCAAAATTTGCATAGCCCATTCTGACAACGTATGCACAGTACCACTGCTACCTCGATAATCCTCGATCCTGCTACCTCGATTATGTATTATATACAGAATATTATCATCAGCATATTGCATAACTTTACTTTTAAATTTTAGGTTGGCGAAATCATTTACATATATGTTAAATAAAATTGGCGATAATATGCTTCCCTGGATCAATCCGCATGTTTGTTCGTAACTGCTACTAATACAAGTACCTATTTCAGTCTGCAGAGTTCTGTCTATGAAATAGTTCCCGAACAACCCTAGTAATTTGCCACCAATACCTATTCTACTTAATTTATGAATCATGCTTTCATAATTTACAACGTCAAACGCTCTTGTCAGGTCAGTTGTTACAGATATAACAAATTTACTATCATTTAAAGATCTATTAATGTCACCTGTCATATTTTCCAGTAAATCATTAGTTGAACTTCCGGGGATGAAACCATATTGATTCTCATTTATTATTCTGTGTCTGGTTAGATGTTGTTGCAACTGCGCACCCATAAAATGCTCCAGAATCTTCATGAAAACTGAAACTGATCCCACTGGTCTGTAACACCCCAGGTCTTTTTTTGATCCCTTTTTAAAAATTGGTCTGAGATGTGTTACCTTCATAAGTGGTGGTATATTTCCAGTCCCAATAATTCTATTAATAAAATGTATCAATATCAATCTCAGGTAGAATATATTGTTTATTATATCCTTTGCTTTGATCCTATCTGCTCCTGGTCCTGATTTTCTGTTTAGTTTATACATGACAGTATAAAGCGATTCCAAGTTCATCTTTCTGAAGTTCATACTTAATCTATCTCCTATTGAATAATTTCCTTCATTAAAACTTTGTGCTAAATCAAACGGTTGCCCATTCATGCCAGCGATGATATCTTCGATTGCTGATTTAGAATTATTTTTGAATTTTTCTGTCAAGTCCTGCATATTTTTTTAAAACCTGAGTTTTAAAACCTCAGCAAAACCTGAGTTTGAAAAGAAGCTAGAGCTCTGCACTATTTATACAACAATCCTAAAATCCAATAATTTAATGTAACGCAACATAAAGTTTAATTTAAATGGAATTCAAATAGGATCAAACAAATGTAATGCGTCATTGAATATTGAAGATGAACTAGATGAAACATGAAATTAAACAAAAATAAAAATCATTCATTTTCTGCTTCACAAGAAAGAAATCATCAATTGAAATTGAGCATAACCAATATCCATACAAATTAAAATCAGAAAAGGTTTTTATGGACTACTGTTTTGTGGATTAGATTCTTTAAAAATTGAAGAAAGTATTAAGTGAAGGTATGACATTATATTGTTATTAAAAAAATTGCAAATTGCTATAAAAAATTGTTCTACAATTGCTCGAAATGGGCTCTATGAGAGCGCTCCGTTACAATAAGTGTCTGTCTAGGAAAATTTTCATGAGACAGAACAAAGTGTGAAAAATTATTAAAAATTCAGAGGCACATCTAGACTTTCGGTTTGGATGGGGCTTTCCCCAAGGATGGTTTCTGATTTTGTTGACCTTTTTTAACAATTTTAATCCCGCTTTTCCCATAATTGACTATTTTTTAGCAAATCTCTCAAAGAACAGCCTGGAAAAGTTTGAATTTAATATGCATGTTCGGTTCGGGACATTGAACCACTTCAAGGAAGAGTTTTGAAAATTTCGCCATATGCATAAATTATGCATATAAGCATATATGCAATTATGCATATTATCCTAAATTGAAAGTCCTTTTTTTCATTGAACGATTTTCTGCTTCCCACAAGAACTATGAGGCTGAAAAAGTTGAAATTTGGTACACAAGCTCTGTTATTGAAAGGCCCTAAAAACACTTGGTGAGTAGAGGTAGGCGCACACAGATCGTCATCGGACGGACGGCACGCATCGGACGGATTGTACTTTTTTCAGGTGCTGTGCAAACTTGTCATCATCGGAGCATCGGCATTTTCAGTTCATTGCGACGTATGTTGAGTCGTGTGCGAATGGTGTTATGTAGGAATTTAATAAACAAATATTACAGTATATAAGTTAATGGATAGCAGTAGCAAAAAAGAAGTTATAATTGTTACTTGTTTGTTAGCCGAAGATGTGAAGAGGAACAGCGACGTAGGAAGAGAAAACGAAAAATGTGGATCCATAGAATCAATCAGAAAAGGATAGAATACGGAGAATTTAATCATATGTTTCCTGATTTAATTGAAGACGACGTTAAATTTTTCAGCTACTTCCGCATGTCGCAAGTAATGTTTTTTGAGCTTTTGAATATCCTCAGACAACATATAGTTGATTTTTTAAAGAAGAGGCTCCTGATATAGCTATTTTCACAGAGCATGGTTTAAAAGAAGATGAATTGTCACAACTTAATATTCCAAACTATTCATTGAAAACGTCGTATTGCAGGACATCTCATCGAAGTGGGGGAGTAGCTATCTTCACTAAAAATGCTAAGAATATGCAAATATTTAATTTAGAATATGCAGAGAAATTTGCTGTGGAAATGGATTTAGAAGTTACTGGTTTGAGAGTAAAAATCGACAATAATTTCGAAGTAGCGGTGTTAGGTATTTACAGGTCACCAAATGGGGAATGGAACAATTTTTGTGAACTATTCAATAGGCTTTTAGAGATTACTACTACTCGTTTTACAAACGTTATTGTAGCGGGAGATTTCAATACAGACTTTGCAACACAGAATAAAATGACAGAAGATTTAAAGGATATTATTTGCATGAATAACTTGGAAATAAAAGTTCATGAATATACCAGAGTCACAAGAACATCACAAACAATAATTGATAACATCCTTACTAATATAGATTACTCTAAAACAAGATTAGGCGGCTCGGAACTATCTGATCATGACTATCAAATCTTAGAGGTGGGGTTGCAAGGTCATAAATCAATTAAAAAGAGTAGAGTAATGAAAGAAATTCAACAATGTGAACAGGGGAATATCGATTGTTTGAAGCAGAATCTGCTACAAGAAAACTGGAGTAGGGTTTACAATAGCAATAGTTTAAATGACAAATATGATAGTTTCATTAATATTTTAAGGTTTCATATTACTATGAGTTGTCCAGTTAAAAAAGTCCCTGTAAAGAACAAATTAGACAAGATTGAAGAGTGGATAACTGATGATATCCTTGCAGAAAGAAATAGGGTTAAAGATGCATATGATGAATTCAAACTATCTAGAAATATGTTAAGTGAAGATAATTACAAAGCTCTAAAGAAAAACTATATGAAAAAAGTGAAAAGAGCGAAATGTAAGAAAACAGCTGAAATTTTGAATAATAGTGTGTACTTTAACACAGCAGTGTGGGATGTAATAAACAAAAATAGGCAAGTAGCTCATGTAGATGCTTATACTAGTGTCCCCAGAATAATTAACGAAAATAAAAAATATATTGATGATAGTGTAGACATTTGTAATTTCTTTAACAGATATTATCAACTGGTTGCTAAGGATCTTCAAAAATCTCTTAATACAGGTATTAGTGATGCAAACATGAGGAATACTGAGGGGATTCAGAACGAATTAAAATTCCACCCAGTATGCCAAGACGAGTTGTCAAATATCATTGATAGTTTAAATAATAAAAAAACTGTAGGAATGGATGGGGTATCCAGTAAAATTCTGAAAGAATGTAAAGATCAATTGTTAGACCCTTTGATTCATCTGATCAATCATTCATTAGAACAAGGTGTTTTTCCAGATAATTTAAAAGAGGGGAAGATCTTGCCAATCTTCAAAAGTGGCGATAGAGAAAAGGTAGAAAACTATAGGCCCATTAGTATTTTAAATGTAATAAGTAAAATTTTTGAAAGAGTAGTTCTAAATAGGTTACTTCTGCACCTTCAAGAAGCTAACTTTATCTGTGATGAACAGCATGCCTTCCAGAAAGGGAGATCTACAAAAACAGCCATAGTTTCTCTAGTTGAAAAACTAATAGATATATTAGATTCAGGTGATAAAGCTACTGCAATCTTCTTAGATCTGTCAAAGGCATTTGATTGTGTTAATCATAGAACTTTATTGGAAATACTGCAAAATGTAGGTGTAAATGGGGTTGAACTGAAATGGTTTGAATCATATCTTATTGGGAGAAAACAATGTGTAGAACTAACTACAGTAGTTGGTAATAGTATAGTAAAGAATAAATCTAATAAATTAGAGGTGCAAGCTGGAGTGCCTCAGGGGTCAATACTAGGTCCATTGCTTTTTTTGTTATATGTCAACCGTTTACCTAAAGAATTAATTAGTGGTAGAGCCCTCTTATTTGCTGATGATACATCACTCATTTTCAGCAATTCCATTCTAGATAATTTAGAAATAAGTGCCCATATAGGTGTGCAGTCCATTGTCCAATTTTTAAACCAGTTGAAATTAACTATAAATAGTAAAAAATGCCAATACCTTCAATTCAAAAACAAACATAATTTAAATGAAGATAGGGCTATAAACGTGTTTGTAAACGATAATCAATTAGACCAGGAAGAAGAAATTGCATTTCTAGGAGTTACGTTGGATAGACGATTGACCTGGACTCCATACATTGAGAAAATATGTAGTAAAATTTCATCTGGGGTATTTGTCCTGCGACAGCTCGCTAGATTGAATGACAAAAAGTTACTTTTTACAGCTTACCATGGGCTCTTACTGTCACATATTAGGTATGCTATCTTAGTATGGGGTAATTCATCAAAACAAAATCTTGATAGGGTGTTTAAGATCCAAAAGAAAGCGGTTAGGTGTATAGAAAGAGTAAATAGATTAGATTCATGTAGGCCGTTGTTCAAGAGACTTGGTCTCCTAACTGTACCCTGCTTATATGTGTATGAAGCTACTCTATATGTAAAAACGAATGATATTAACCAAAATCTTGATGTACATGATTATAATACAAGAAGCCGAGGAGATTATCACTTGGTGAGTCACAATAGTAGCCTATTCAAACAAAAACCTAGTTATATTGGTAGGAAATTCTACAACAAGCTACCGCAGTTTTTGAAGAGTCTTGAAAATATAGAAATATTTAAAAATCAATTGAAGAAATATTTAGTTGATAAAGCTTTTTATAGTGTACAAGAGTTCCTTTCACATGAAAATTAAGCCTCACCTCAACTAATTGAAGTAATTATGGTATCTAGTGTATAATATTGTTGATCTGACTTGTCTTATACTCCTTAACTGGAGTCTCCAAGACGTAATCTACAAAAAAAAAAAAAAAAAAAAAAAAAAAAAAAACAGAACACCACTTATTGCCGTGCGATTGAGCCTGAACAGAGATTAGCAATCTGCTCAAGGTACGTATTTTAAAATTTTTTCAATTAACCATTTCATGCCTGATTTTCTATATTTTTATTAAAAACTTCTGAAGACGTATAAATTTGTATTGAAATAAGGCAAAATTTCTAAATAGTCCCTTAGTTTTGATACTGATTTAGGACTTGTTTAATAACAATTAAGAATTTATAATATACTAGCTATTGTGCCCGTCCTTTGTACGGATTATGTTTAGAAATAAGACTAAATATGTTTCGGCTTTTTTGATAGCAACGATCATGAAGTTGTTAGCAGCTTAGGTTAGGTTAGGTTAGGTTAGGTTAGGTTAGACCTGTGCGTGGGTAATGTAATGTGTTGAATGTTAATGTTTGATAAGTTGGACCCACAGTTTTAGGTGAGTTCCGCATCATCGGCAAGTGATTTCGTAGCTGAGAACCCTCTTTTTTGGTGGCCGATCTATTCGGTCACCCTTACCCTAGGAATTTGCAGCTTATCTTATCTGACTGAACAGGTACCTGTTACGGTTCGCGGCTAACAATTTCCTAAAAAAGGTTACAGGTTTTTGCGAAAAAAATTCAATATAATTGCAAAAGTTTATTCCTTTTTAAACGCATCAATACAGAAAGAAATACAGCAAAAGAGTGAAGTTATCATTTTCAATAAGAGATCAATAAATTAGCACTCATTCAGAAAGCTTTAGGCTTCTAAAGCCCTCATTTAGGTGGTGAATTGAATGCATTCGTTGCGAAATGGACTGTAAAATTATTTAAAACATTAAGTACCAGTGGCGGCTCGTGCAAACACGCATTGGGGGTTCACATTTCAAAATCAACATGCACCCAGATTTATTATAATTTGTAAAATCCCATCTTTCAAGTAGGCTATTTTTGTGTTTTACCTTGCTGTAGATGCAGCACATTCATTTTGAATGGAAATTCCAATATATAATATTACTGGGAAGATTAAAAAGTGTTCTTTACCCACAAGATGTACTTCTATTGAATAATTTATGATATGTATATAGGTGCACAAACTTATAGTGATCTCGTAAACCACTCATCCTAGTTTTAATGAGTTTCTGTAGTGCAGTTTTTGTAGATGAAATCCATCCTCATAAAATCCATTTTTAACCCATGCCAGATCACCTTTTTCACGAGCAAACAACAAACATGTGAAACAATAAAGTTTGTTTGTTTTTTCACAACCACAAAGCCGTTTTTTCATATAATTATTGTTCTTTAAAATCTCTATTGTAAGTCCTAGTTTTAGATGTAGAGTTCTGATGTATTTCAACTCGCGGCATTGGCCTACCACTTTCTTTAATCAATATTTTATCCTCCAATGATAAACTGGCAAACGAAATTTCCTTCAAGTCACTCAATGTATACTTTCTTAAACCTTCCATTCTTCTTTTTAAAAACAATCACTTCATTAACCTCAAAATCGAAGCCGAACAACGCGTGACAACTGACAAGACAACAGCCAGAGTGCTGCAACGGCGGGCTACCAACTGCCCTACCTGTCAGTTGCCCAGCCAAAACAAACTACGAAAACTAAATTTTATGAAAGAAGTAAAGCGTACATTTCATAACATTGTCAGGCTAGGTTAAATCGTTAAGTTTTCTTTGGTCCGTCAACTGGTAAGGTCGGGCAGATGACAGGTAGGGCAACTGGTCACCAATCTGCCACACCGCAACAAGGCAGCATTGGAGCACACTCGAAGGCAGCTCCCCATTTAGCTAATGTAAATAGGCGTACACCCTCCCTGGGGAAGCAACTGGACTCGCCCGGCTATCATTTAAACAAATGCTGAACGCTTGGAGCTGCTTTGAAGTGTGCTATGATTCAGTCATATTGCTCTCAGGCGCGTTGGCGCATAATTCAAAACTAAATCGCAGTTGGTGTGCCTTCTTATCGTATAAATAGATGAGTAATCTTAGTTCTGCTTTGCCCATTCTAGTATTAATTGAAACTATAGTTATTGTAGCAATTTTGTAGGGGGTTCACGTGCTATTGTGCTCTCATGAAGCCGCCGCCACTGTTAAGTACTGCGATTTTTTTTCGAGGATGAAGCCCACGTCGGTCTGAGACCTGTGCGTGGGTAATGAGTTGGATGATGGTGATTGATGAGTTGGACCTACAGTTTTAGGTGGGTTCCAAACCACCGGGAAGTGATTTTACAGCAGAGAACAGTGTCTTTTTTGCTGGCCAATCTAATCGGTCACCGTTACAAACAGGACCTACGAGAACGCAGCTTATCTCTCTGATTGAACAGATACCTGCTACGGCTCGCGGCTATCACTTCCCTAATTATAAAGTTATATGAAATATGCAAAAAAAGGTCAAAAGAAGGCGTTTTTAAGATTGAAGGTTATGAGTTTGGTTATTGATTGCAAATAAAGCACCCAGAGTTTAATAAACCAGAATTTAAATTGGATCAAAAACAGAAGAATAGCAAGTTGAAAGCATCTGTTCAAAATCAGTATGCTTTGATTAAAAAAACTCGACTTTATAAAATTTGGGACCGTTCTTGACTATTGAGTACATTCATATTTAATTTCAAAACATGATTTGACAGGTTTGATTGAGAAAGTGAACAAAATGTTTGGTTCATTGGCAATTTAATTGGTTAACCACTAGGCCGACAATAAAAAAAACATCATTATATCATGTTAATTTTGTGACTTTTTGTAAAATATCAATTGAAATATCAATATCAATAATTTGGTAATCTCGATTAGCGTTCAGACTGGCATTTTTCGTTCACTTTATTATCAACATAAAGGTCTCATAAGGCATCATAAAAATAAATAGTAGTGAATCTTGTAGCACGTTTCAGATAATTTTACACCGGTTCAATTTTAATTCACGCCATCTATATGAAGACCTTAGTCATTTCTGAATGGATGATGGAATAGCTGTAATCTTTCGCCCTCTTTATTTCTGTAACAAAGCGTTCCGGACGTACATTCATTATATTTTTTTTATCCTCATGAGAAGTTGCTTATGCAGTATGGCAGAATCGTTTTGAACTCTTGAAACACTCTGTACAAATAAACTCATGATGGACACATTCTGTTTATCCATTGCTTATTAACTAATGCTATTTTTAAAAGTCAAGTAATGAATCAATAAGAGATCACAATAAACGTTTTTGCCCACACATAAACTTTATCGGGCAACATTCTTGTAAAAAGAGCTCTGAAAAATCCTAATTTTAACCCCCTCCCTTCACAAATTTTACCTGGTAGGACGGGTAAGACCCCCCCCCCCCCCCAAAACCAAAAGTCTGGGTGCGCCCCTGAAGTGAGCACAAGCAACTACTCCTGCATTGTGAAGTCCATTGACTATCCATAGGAAACGTTCTTGCCAGGTTGATTCAGGCTTCATGATAATGTACGGTTGTTCTTCGTATCACAATTGCAAGTAGGAGAGTTGAAAGCTCTTGTCTTTTTTGACAAATGCCTTAATGATGAGGTTTGGTTAATAAAGTTAGCTTACTTAGCGTATATTCTTAGTTCTCTAAATACTCTTAATTTGACCTTAAGAAAAAAAATTCACAAATTATTTGTGCAAGACAAAATTGATGCTATACCGTACTATCAAAGAGATACAATGGTGGTCCGATAACATTTAGAAAAATGTATTATTTGATGACTTACGACTTCTGAACGATTTTTTGGATGATAAAATTATTACAGAACTATCAAAGTAAATAAAGAAACTTCCAAAATGATCTATGATCGTCTTAAAGCCTTGGCTTCTAAACTAAAACACTACCTTTCTTTCATAGAACAATGAAAACAATGGATTGAAAATCCATTTGATGAGGACAACAAACTTAAATAATCTCAGCCTTACGACCTCCCAGTTACTCTTTTAAATCTTAAAATATTACAGTAACTGAACATTTCTTACACATTTTCTCTTAACAATTTGAGTTATTTAACTATTCACAATCGTGTTATGTAGATACATCAATTTAAAATATTTTAACAAAATTAAATTCTTTCTAAAAATAATACTGTATTCATCAAATTTTTTATTGCAAAATAAGAAGTCTGTTCTATGAAGTTTTATATTCAAATACTGAGTTTGAAATGTGTGGCTATTTTAGGTTTCCCTTTATTTTTTGGGATCCCCCCCCCATCCCCATTTGAGATGACTAAGCACTAGATAGAATACTTTTTTGCTGTAGGAAAGGTTCTTGAGAATAATTCTATACCAGTGATAATAATTCTAGTGAACAAAATTTAATCTAGACGGAATTAATATTACAATATTGGAGTGTTGAGAACTGAGCATCGCGGCTGTTATTGTATCCATTATTGTAGCATGTTTAGACTATCTTTATACGTTAGAGGAGAGAACTTTAATGTATGGTACATTATCGAGAAAGAGTGGGTTAGAATTTCATAACAAAACTGGGAGAAGTCATTAGTCTAGAAAAAACGTATTATAGTAGCATAGCTCCCAAATGTTGACATTGTGAATTCTTTTTCCATGATAAAATAACAAAATGATTTTATAGACTTCCGTTTGAGCTTTTCAACTGTCCAGAAGCTCAGTTTCTGCGTGGTCACGGTCGGTGTTGAAGTAAAATTAATAATTTCGATTTCGGTCCTGGTACAATGCCATACAATCTTGCATTTATACAAGTTTTAATAGAGAGTAAAATAATTGCTGCCATTTAATATTAGTTTTTAATTTTTCAATTATTGGATTTTTAATTTTTCGTTTTAAGTTTGTTTTGGCTGAAAAAAGAAAATATCCATTACTTTTACGCAAAAACAGCTAAAACATTAATAATAAAAGAAACATTGACTTCATCCTCAAACAGTAGTTGTGATAGTTCAGAAATCAATCAGGTGTGGGATTTCTTCATTTGTTGAAACAAATTAATTGAATCCAATCTCAGGGACTTGACTCATAATTTCTTTGAGAAATTCATGAGTCTTGCTGGTGAGAATTGGTAAGTACACATAAATTTAAAGAATTAACACCATTTTCTGCAAATAATAAATTGAAAACGATATTGATTTTCCCAATATTGGATGGTGCACACACAATTCAAAAGTACACTGTGTCTCATTTGTTGCTTTCTGTTCTTCTCATTTAAATACTTATCAAAGTTGATCAGTGGTAGTTTTGATATGTGCTGTTTCAAGTTCATTTTTCAATACAGAGACAATATGATTATTTTTCCAGACAACACTATTATTATCAATCCATGAATTGTATTTCGAATCAAAGCCCAACCATTTCACATACAATTTGTTACCTTTCTTCTCTAGTACACTCTCAATAACATACACATCAGGGTACTTGGTTTCTTCTTTCCATACTCATAGAATGCACCCTTTTAATGTATCGTTGTCTTCACCTATTCCCTTCACCTTTCATCTCACATGAGATGGGTGTCGAAAAATATGTTTTCTTTTTAAAAACATGGAGTTTGGAAATTGTAAAATGGGTTTAGCAACTTTTTAATATTAAAAAAAAAAACATTCGTATATGTATTGTGTAATAAGTAGTACAGTATAATACTTAATTAATAAATTGAAATAGTTTAAAATTGGTGAACTACGGCTGCTGTGATACAAAGTGAATAAAAGTTTTAGGATTTGATTGCGGGGGGGGGGGTTATCAAGGAGTGTTGTATGAAAAATTTCTGGATAAGCTTATGTCACCACCATATGAAAACGCCCTTTTTTAATTTTCGCTTTCATAAAAAACAAATACGGAAATCAACTCAAGGTTGAAAGTGACTCAAGATTAAAAAGATTAAAAATACCTTCATTCAACCCTGAAATTGACGTTTTAGTGCAAACGAAAAAGTCTTGAATACATTAATCCTCATTACTTAATAAACAGCAATTTGACTTATTAAAAGGTTGTGATAACAATTTTCTTAACTGTAATCATATCAAAGCCGTATTAATATCTTTTGATTAAAAAATTAAAATGGTTTTTGAGTAAGCCTACTTTTATAATATTCTAGTTCTTTTTTTCACCTATATAGGAGCATTTTTTAGTGAGTAAGAAATCACTTGTTGCATATATTGCAAGCATAGGGGAAAGTGGGAATAATACCGTGCAGTGGGGTAATACCGTACACCCTATTTTTGAATCTTCTGGTAGTAGTTAGTAGCACATGATGACATTCCACAATAATTGCTTTAATGGGAGTGGGCCGCTTCGATACGCAACACACATCACCACATACAGCAGCCGGCTGTGACGTCATATTACAAATAATCTAGAAAAATCGATTACTCCGTTGGGGTTGATGTATTAAATTAATAATTCAACTTGACACACAACTCAATATAATTGAAACTTATTATAGATACTACTAAGCACATACATACCAAAGAGTAAGTTGAGTTACCCCACCACTAGTAGTTCTGTGAAGAGTAGTCCTCACGAAATAAACCCTTCAAATATCTGAAAGATATTTTACGAAATTTTACCCATTGTCCACTTCATATTAGGGGAAGAACAGGACAGGGGGAGCTGATTTTTTTGGAGCATTTTGTTAGCTTTAACTTTGGTGACAACAGAGAAATAGATGAATCTTAATTATCGTTTCCAATGTATAAGCGAAAAACCGAAAAATTGTACCCTTTTTAAACCTGACTTGAGTTTTTGACTTTTGTAGTTATGGTTTCCAAGTTCTCTTCAAAATCGTTTAAAAACCTTATTTTAAAAAACCTAAATCTTATTATTTTGTGTATTATGTAACTATGTGCATTACTAACCATGCTCAAATGTGTTTAGAATGCACAAATTCAAGTGTAACTTTAAAACATTTCCTGTGGGGGGGGGATCCCCGAACCCCACTTTTGCTGGGAGGTAAACCATACCCCCAGGCCCACGGTAAGTTACAGCTCCGGTACTTCTCAATTCAGAAATTAAGCCTTGTTCTGGCATGTATGAACATTAGTAGTAACATTGTCTCAAATGACCGGTCTATGCTGATGTGTCATTAACCGAGATACAGCCAATTAATTTTCGTTGACCCTAAATTTAATTGGCTATAACTTTTTTCTGAAAGCATCAGAAACTTTACTTTTCATGGCATTGAGTAGCAGAAATTCAACTGGAAATCTTGACATATATTGAATTGAAATTTTTGAAGTGGGTGGGGCTGGTTAAAAATAACATTGGTTTAAATGGCAAAATAGTTTTTGCTATATCTTTTTTGCTGGTGTAGCTACGGCTATGCTGTTAGTGTCATTCGATAGCCACTGTTTAGCAGTAAAGATTGGCATGTAGCCTGTTATTGTAACATGTATATTAACCGAGTTACAGCCAATTAATTTTCATTAACCCAAAACTTGAATGGGCTATAACTTTTTTTCTAAAAGCAGCAGAAAATTTATTTTTGCGGCATTAAATAGCAGAAACTCAGCAGAAACTATTGATATGTGCTTTATTAAGTTTTGCGAAGTGGGTGGGGCAGCGTGATTCTGGCCCCACCCAGTAATTAACTTTTTTAAAGTTGAATAACTTTTTTCCTGAAAACAGCAGAAAATTTATTTTTGCGGCATTGAATAGCAGAAACTCTGAAGTATCTCATGATGTACAACTTATAGTTTCTGCCGTTTTGGGTGGGGCCAGCTTCACGACGGTTAGGCACCGTTCAGATGATACAGTTTTTTTGCGGTACGGTTTTTTTACTGTACGGCGTCAACTGTACTGTGATGTTCACACTTATTGCTTATTGCTGTGCTCTTCTCCTTCTTCCATTGCGCTTCCTTCTTCTTCTTCTTCAGTAGCCCTACAACCGAGGACGGGTCTTGGCCTGCACTAGTAATTGTCGCCAACGGTCCCTATCCAGCGATCGTTTAAATGTCTGTTCCTTTACTAAATTCCTTGAGGGCCGTCTGTTCCTATCATTTTGTGCTTCCATAACAAATGTTTTTTTATGGAGTGGGGGAGTTAGCCCCACATTCAACCCCCAACCTGGAGGACCAGGGAATTTTTTCAGGTTTCCTTCCTTAGCCTTTAACAAACCAATGCTGAACTACAAGGCAGCAGTCAATTTTCTATTGGGGTTTTCTTCCCCTAGCCTTTGGATTTCCATTGACCTCCATCTGCAAGGCAGCAGTTTCTATGCTGGTTTTGGTCCACCCCGGGTATTTCATTTCCCCGGTACCACCTATATCTAAAAGGCATCCCCCAATCCGCCACCTGGGGAGGCGCCCGATAGGAGACCAGCAACTCCCACCATTGCGCTTCCAGTTCAGTTTTATTTATTCCAGTCCAGGATTTTTTTTTATTTGAGTAAGATTTTTTTAAATAAGTTTTTTACTGAAGGTTTCTCTTAAATTTTGATCAAAGTATGCAAATTCTGGTTTCAATATTCTACACATTTTTCTCTCATTATTTTTATATTGATCTGAAGTCTTGTCCCACAAGCCGGGTCTCTCATGTATTGGAGAAATTAAATTTTCACAATTAATATCTTCCACTTCTGGACACTTGAATTCACTAATAAGAAGATCAATGCTGAAGAATATCAATGAAGAAGATCAATGCTGACGATCTGAAGACTGCTTCCAGCGTAATAAGCATATTGTTTGAACATATCCATTACCGGTACAATACATGTGCCACCGGATACGGATAGTTATTTTGATAGTTGTATCCAAAATCACAAAACACTTGGTTTTTAAACGTTTATTACTCTGTTAAAAAAAAGTTAATTTAGTTTTTTATAGCTAAAGACATTGTCAATAAACTGTTCAATACTGTTCAATAACTAAAATCCTGATCGATGCTCTCGTTTTTGAGGAGAAGGCCACGTAAAATGCCTTTGGGGCCGTGACAGACAGACAGACAGACAGACAGACAGACAGAAAGTGAGATTAGACTATTTTCGGCTTATTTGATGTATAAAACGTAAAAATAACCAAAAAATATATAATTCTGATAAATGTACAGACAAAACTCTAATTTTATTTATATAGATAGTTATTTTGCGGTACAGCTGATTTTAGTTATACAGTTTTCGAAGACAAAACCGAATGTAGAAATCGGCTAGAACAGCTTTTTTACTGGATCCAGTCGAAACAGTATTGTATGAACATACAATATGAAATGTACATGCAAACGAAAGCACTGCAAAATAACTGATACAGCAAATTTACTGTACCACACAAAAACTGTAACATGTGAATGGGCCCTTAGTAAACAACTTAGAATGTCAGCAATTCAGTGACAGGTATCAGAGAGAATATTTTTTGAGAACAGCTGATTAATATATCATGATAAATTATGTGATTTGTTCTTATGTGGTAATAATAGTGCTACCTGGCGAATTCCCAAGAGCCTAGCACAAACCGCACCTTCCTAAAATATTAATTTTTGTTTTGATAAATTGAAATTAGAAAATTTTGTTTTTTTTTCAACAAAGAAATAATTGATAAAACATAAGATGAGCTTTGATTCACCAGACATATGTTTCCTAAAAGACTGCAATGCTTCGACAACACAAGTCTGCAGACAGCGTAAATAACGCTGCGAAGGGCCCACCATTTATATTTGAGAACAGCTGATTGATATATCATGATAAATTACGTGATGTGTTCTTATTCTTATGTGGTAATAAAACTTAGAAGAAATGTATCCAAAATCACACAATACTTGGTTTTTAAACGTTTATCAAACGGTTTTTAAACGTTAATTTAGTTTTTTATAGCTAAAGACATTGTCAAAAAGGTTTTCAATACTGATAAATAACTTAAATCCCGATCGATGCTCTCGTTTTTCAGGAGAAGGCCGCATAAAATGGGTGTATTTCGGACCGTCTAGTGTCGCAGAGCGTCTAGTATGTCACAGCGTCCAGTTTTCAAACCATCTAGTTCTCTGTGTCAGGTGGTCTAGATTGCAGACCCTCTAGTTTCTTGCGTTACGCTGTCGCAGAGCGTCTAGTTTTCAAACCGTCCAGTTCTCACTTCGTCTAGTATGCTCGGTTCCAATTAAAGTGGACTCCTCTCGCTACGCCCAGCACAGTGGCGTTCAATTTCGCCATAAGATATGATTCAGTATTTCCCATCACTTCTGTCTCAATTAGCATAAAACAAGCTGATAGATTGATTTGTCAATGATTTGAATTGAATTGAATTTATTGCCACATAAAAAAAACAGAAACATTACAAATGTCATTGTACAAAATAATTATTTGTCAATGATTTGATTACAACTCTAATGATAAGGTCCAATATAATAAGTGTCCCAATCTCAATTAATTAATACAAGGTAGAAGATTGATTTCTTAATGAATTGTTAACAACTCTGATGATAGGGTCCAATAACAAGAATTCTCTATTGAAGTACTTGAAATTTCTTGTATAAATTAGCCTAGTAATACACAAAATTTTATTCCAAGACCATCCTTCTGACGGAATACTCATGGCAGTTCTTTTAAAAATATAACTACAGCATATCAATAAATTGCTCAATTGATCAAACTGAACAAAATAGATTATTTTTGTAAAAATTATGAGAAACAAACTGTTTGAAAATAACTACTGTGTAGTTATTTCAATATCTGCTATTCCTTTTAACTTTGTTTCAATAAATCACAAGTATACTGAATTGTTTCTTCTGTTTATTCCTAATCAATCCTATTCACATCATCATAATCATTTCAATGTAGCCTAAATCACAAATCATGAGTTACAACCTATACTTATTTGGAATTTTTAAAAGTTCATTGCATAAATCGAGCTTGAAACAATGAAAAAGGTTAAATTAAATGATCAATATGACTAAAACATTCATGAAATATGAATAGGTTTATCAGTGTTAAAGCTTCTACGATCTTATTTCCATCAAATGAAAGAGTTAAAACGTATTGTCAAATTGCTTTATAGAGTCCTTCAAATTTCTTTAAATGCTGTTCAATATACTTGGGTATCCGAAAAGTAATACCCGTTTTGAAATTTGAAAAAACCAAGTCTTTTTGACAAACATGCTTCACATATAAACTCAAGGACTTTTTGGCAGGATATATTTTGAAAGTGACAAAGAACTGGAAGCAGCTATCACTAAATTACCTCAACACTTGAGTTGAGTGACTTCTTATACAAGGGTGGTCCCAGCTCTAAATTTGAGGGGGGGGGGGGTCATGAATGAGTTTTTGCTGACCTATTTTGCGAGATTCCCCTCCACCCACTCTTTCCAACCGCCGGAAGCGTGACCAGAAATTTCTAGTGATGGGGGTACAAACTAGCCCTCCCCCCTCACTAACAACAATGATAATGTACTACCTCAATCAGATATTATCTTTGACTCCATTCCAAGACTCGCCACTTAAATTCATTCTAAAAATATGTTTCTTGTTGAATTATGCTTTTATCAAAGTAATAAATTATCATGTGAATGTATGTCACAAAAGATAAAATAAGTGAATTCGAACACAATGCTATAACTTCGTGAAAGGTTCCGATAAGCCTGTCCTTAATTGTGACAGACAAACTCTATAGTCTACCTTCACAGTAGGCCCATATATCTCAAAGCTGTCTTTTCACAATTATGATGAAAAGTTTGTGGCTCTCATGCTCAGAAAGGTGTCCAGGGGCCCTCCCTCCGAAAAAATAACCTATCTATAGCCACATTTTGATCGTTTCTAGACTTAGAATCCTCCTATTTTAACTAATTTCACGGGTTAAAGTTAATAGTGCTTGATAACTGTGAAAACTGTGCTTGAGTCATCGCCAAGGGGGGAGAGATCGGGACCGTGGAGGGATAGTGAAATGAGAGAAGCTCATATTTACTAATCTATGAAATAGAATGGGGTGAAAAATGTAGTCATAGGCTTTACTGAGGTCAACTAGAACGATCAGATTCAACTCTTACCCATCCAATGCCCTACGAATATCATCAGTGACTCTCAGAAGGGTACTATGTCCCTCTCTAAAGCCAGACTGAAAGTCACTGATCAAACCTTCTCTAGCAATGAACTTACTCATCTGGTCATGAACAAGAATTTCTAAAACTTTGGTAAGCACTAGGAGTTACTAATAGGCCTATAATCAGAAAGAGAAATAGGATTAGGAATTTCGTTCAAGGGGATAACAATTGAGAATTTCCAATCATCAGGGAAAACAGTCGTGAGCAGGGAAGTGTTGATTTTTTTAAATCGATAACCAATTTGAAATAAATTTCAACTGGTTTTAATCGGTTTTAAACTCTATTTGATAACTTGGAAACTGTCCATCGCCAAGGGGAAAGGGATCGGGATCTGGGGAGACCAGCTTCGCCCTTATTATCCAGCTGATTGTATCATGCCTTTCTATCAAGTGTGACAAAAAATATTGTACATTACACGGCTGTAAACTTTTGCCGGTTCTCGCATATTAACGTTTCTGCACTCGGCTGCGCCTCGTGCATAAACTTTCATATGCTCGACCGCCAAAACGTTACTTTCCAGCCTAGTAACGTAATATACTAATTTGAAACTGAAGTGAGAAGATTCAGAAGTACTCATAACTTCATAAAATGTGTATCTCGACACAATTCAAGTCACTGTGATGATAGACTTGACTTCCTGGAAAAACTGAGTCTCAGCTCAAAAAATTGAAGTGACTTCAACCTCCTGACTGTACACAGTAAAACTCTAGACAGTTGAATAGGAGGCTATTAGATTAGTCTGTTTGGAATGGATTTTAATAATATAAGGTACTCCAAGTCTCAAGTTATCTCGGTAGTGTAAGCTGTACATATTTTGCAATTTCCTATGAAATTCGATTTCAAAATAGTTCATAATAAACTATGAGCATACCTACTATTATAAAAATTAAAAAAAATTAAACTAGGCAGGAAAGTGATTTTATTTATTCCAGTTGATTTTTTGTGAGGTTCAGATTTTGGGGGGTCATGACCCCCCTGGGACCGCCCTTGGTTACGTGATACCACGTTGGTTACGTTTATGTGATTTGGCTTTTCTCCCGTCACGTCGAATCACGATCGATATCACGTCAAATTTGGCTTTTCTCCCGTTATCTCAATGACGACTTCCATCTTGGTATAAATACACTCACAACTTGCGAAAATTCCAGAAAAAGACTCACAATTGCCTGCACAGCCTTCTTGCTGTACTAGCAGCAGCAACTGATGCTAAATTTTGGTATGAGATTGAAAAACAGTATTTGAGAAATAGAGAGGGGATGAACTAGACAGTAAATAAGCAATGACCGGCGCGACAGCCCGGCGACACTAAACAAACATTGCCGTATCGAGACTAGCCATTTTTATATAAATAATTCTACAAACTTTATGTATGACTCATCCTTTCCACCCAAACCTGAATCGCGCAAAAAAGGGAGAAATTCTGATTCCAGATTCGTGGCCACACACTAGGCCATTTATCTAAAATACTCGAAATTGAGGAAGCTCTCTTTATTAGCTATGAAATAATGTATGTTTCAACCTTTCACCCAATAAAAAAACATTCTAGAGTGGCAGAAAAATATTTCTAGTACTGTATTATTATAACTTATTCATGCACATTCTAATAATATATGGAAAATTTCCACCATAGAATAACATCATTATTAAATGGAAGAAATGAACCGAGCCCCGCTCAGGGAGGCTGTGTTTCAAGTGTTTCATAGAAAAACATTGCACAAAACCAATTTCATTTTGCATTTGAAATGGTTTCTGACTCACAAATGTTGTGCTAATCTTAAATTTTGGATAGAAATACGGTATACACATACAGAAATTGCTCATGTAATATAATAGGATTTTACTCTTGCTACCTATGTTCTTGATTCACTTGAATAAAACTACATCCTTAATTTTTTCTATCATTGAGATCCACTGAAATACTGTATCACAAACTCATAAAAAATTTATCAAAACAGTTTGTTCCTTTTTACTTGTTCGTTACCTTTGCGCAACGGGGTCGGTGGGGGCCTTATCAACTGTCAATTTTCCATGGTCTCAATATTCAGTTCAATGAAAGTTATATAGAGCTCACTGTGATTCCGTAAAACAAATACAGTATGACTTAGTTATAACATCATTTTTTGTCAATATTATTGACGCTGTATCAGAGTGAAACTGTAGAAGGGCTACCAATTCATCAATAACACAGGAGAAATAAAAAGTTACGATTTTTCATTAAATACATACTTTATTCAAATACCTACTCAATATGTTGAATTCGATTTGAGGGTTTTCATTTCGAGTCTTCCTTCATGAACACAATCTAGCAGAAACAGGATTCTACAAACATTTCATTTTTTTAAAAATTCACCAAAACTCTTGGTAAAAAATCATACTGGCTTAAATTCAGACATAATATAATTATGAGCTAATTATAGGCTATTGTGCTTCTATAATAATTTTTCATCATTGCACATCGCTGTACAATCCAGAAAAACATGTAGCCTACAATAGTTTTTGGATTTAGACAAAGAAGATAGGGAACTTGTGCTTGCTTGTACAGAATGATTCATCATGAATCCTTGTCCTACTTGTCTAGCCTGTGTACCTAGACTTCTCCATTCCGGGGGTCCGGTCCACTCAAAATTCCTTGAATGGTAAATGAAATAAATTCACTTGAAAACACTACCGACTCATATCAAGAACTTATTTTAGAGTAGTGGATGGTTCTATGATTGCTAACGTGTTCTACTCAACGATTTCTATGGGGCTACATAAATATTTATGTATAGAAATCGTTGGGTTTTCCTAGCAATAGAAGATAAGTCACGTAATACTCGTGACAGCGGTTAAAACGGTGACCGTTTGACTGTTTTCAACTTTTCCAGCTGCTCTGATATTGTTTACAACCTTTGTAGCTGAGACTGTAGGTTCTCTAATCTTTCATCAACATCAATCACATTACACACGCACAAGCTTTAAACTTTTGTGGGTACTATCCTCCGCAAAAAACTGCTAAAAATCAGTTTTTGAGAGTTTATTTCCCAAAACTTTCCCCCCCAATCCTCTCCTATTGATTGCAGTGGATACAGCGAACTCCATAACTCGAATTTGAATTTCACAAAAATGGAGTACATGTCCATAAAAAAAACTGGACAAAATTTGCGACATTTTCCTGTTAAGACATGATATAGATATTCATTATGGCAATCAGAGTGAAAACATAATTTCCAATGTCTATTGATTTTGAAATCAAATGATTTATGTACGTACAGCTTCCATAATTCGTGAAATTTTTTGAGAAGAAAACCCTGCATGTTCAAAAATAATTAAAAATGAGACTTGATAGACAAATATTCCTGCAATATGGATAGATTAATAAAAAATAAAGAGCATGAATTAGGAATTATGAAATCAATAAGAAATATTTCTTTATGTAGAGTTTATCCAAAGCTACTCGTATTTGAAAAATCGATTTGAATTTATGATTTTCAGTTAGAGCTGAAATCAACGTAATTCAATTCTGACATATGATATAGAATATAATGTCTCTAACTGACTCTAACCAAAGGCAGGCTCAACGGAGCCTTTCCCTTAATTGTAAGTTATTATAACATAAATAGTTATTCTTATTGTAAGTTATTGAAAGTATTTGCAGTATATTTATCCAGTGTAGGCTATAGGATAGTAATTGTCCACGGCATTGTATATTTCTGTTATAAATTAAGCTAAACTAAGAAACTAAATTAAGAAAAACTAAATCGTTAAACAACTTGAAAGGAACTAAGTGCTTAGTTTTATTTATCCAACTTGTAAACTCTGCTCCTAATTCAAAGAGAAGAAGGTTCACCTTATAGAGATAAAATTTTGAAATATAAACTCAAGATAAGATCTCTATCTACAACTTTCCCACTTTTAAAACTTTCCATGAAAATGGGAAAAATTCTCTATTAGATTTTTTTTCAGTTCACATTTCAAAATTTTTGAAACATTTTAAAAGCTGAACGACTGCTTCAAATTGATGTTTTTTTTGCATTGTTGGGATCACGTAATACCATTTGTCAAGTGTACCAAAATTATTTTTTTTCGTTGGAATCCAGATAGTGAAATGGCATTGTGAAACGATATGGAATAATTAGAACGTGTGATTTCAGCTGGCGGGCTCTATTTTAGTCGGTAGCTGACTGTACCGGCCTGGCTGCTATGGAACCTAGTCGATATGAAATATAGAGGAAGTGAGACGCTAGTCGATGTGAATACTAGACGATCTGAGACGATCAGCGCATGATACTTCCAGCCGTCTCACATACTCCAGATTCGTTTTAAAATAGCACCTAGACGATCTGAAATCTAGACGATGTGAGATACTCCCCATAAAATGTATCCAAAATCACAAAACACTTGGTTTTTAAACGTTTATTACTCTGTTAAAAAAAAGTTAATTTAGTTTTTTATAGCTAAAGACATTGTCAATAAACTGTTCAATACTGTTCAATAACTAAAATCCCGATCGATGCTCTCGTTTTTGAGGAGAAGGCCGCGTAAAATGCCTTTGGGGCCGTGACAGACAGACAGAAAGTGAGATTAGACTATTTTCGGCTTATTTGATGTATAAAATGTAAAAATAACCAAAAAATATATAATTCTGATAAATTTACAGACAAAACTCTAATTTTATTTATATAGGTTTAAAAAAAAGTAAAAACCCTAACAAATATTTTTTCTACACTCTAACAGAATATAAAGGAAATAAATAATAAGAGTCTAAATATGTTTGGAAATAAGAAAACCTTTAATTTTCTAAGTTATATATAAAGAACACATTTCAGAAAAGGTCATTAATAAAATTTTATTAAAGAATTAATGAAGGTCTCTTCATCCTCTTCGGATTCTTGTTGAGGAAACTTTGACATTTGTTGGTGATAATTAGGATTAGGACTGGGGGATGCAGGGTAATGTGAGCTTGACGATTGTGATCCATGTGCCTCATAGTTGATTGATGATGTTGGGGTTTGTATTTCTTGTGCCAGGTGCGCTTCAACTGAATGGACTAATTGGAATAACTCTCCTTTTATTTTAATTTGGTCAAGAATCGGGAAAGATTTAACAGTGTCAGCCATATTCATGAAAAATGCCATTAACGAATCTTGAAATGGTGTTTCCCTTCTGATTTCCTTATTTTTAAGGTATTTGTCTAGCACTGATGCAGTGGTCATTTGTGGCGTAGAAGAGCTTTTCTTTGGTTTGTTACGAGGATGACGTGAAAATGAACTGAGTGATGATGGATGCAGCGAGGCAGTGGTTGGTGAAATGGGAGAATTGATTTCAGTATTTCCTGGTTCTTCAATATCATTGACATTCTCATTTTCAGAATCGTCTTCTGCTATCTGATCAAAAGGTGGAAGCGAGACGTTGCTCATTCGTTTTTCTTCCTCATTGAAAGTTGGGAGAAGAAACTGAAGTTCTTGATAGAGTTTCGGGGGCTTCATTTTTGATGCTGACTGTCCACTTTTAGTTTTTCGGAGATTCATTGCTTTCTGATGGTTGTCTCTAATCCTTGTCCATTGGAGCCTACAGGCTTTACCAGAAAAAAAAATGAAAACGATTACTATTTTTCCATTTCTTTTTTTCAGATTTCTGGCTACTGGGAATTCTTTTCGATCACTGGCTTTTTCTTATCGAATGGGTGGAAGTACAGTCCGCAGTATTGTGTACTCAACATGTGAAGCTATATGGACCGCTCTTAAGCCTATTGTGATGCCAACGCCGGACGAGCATTTGTGGATGTCGTCAGAAAAAGACTTTAGTGAAAAATGGAATTTCCCTAATGCTGTTGCTGCTATTGATGGCAAACATGTAATCATTCAAGCTCCCCCACACAGCGGATCTCTATACTTTTGCTACAAAAAACAGTTCAGCACTGTTCTTCTAGCACTAGTTGATGCGAATTATAAGTTTTTGGTTATTGACATGGGTGCATTCGGTAAAAATTCAGACGCCAGCATTTTCCGTAGCTCTTCTGTGGGAACAGGTTTAGCACAAGGAAGTTTACATTTTCCTCTGCCAAAGGTACCGCCTGGGGGAAACACAAGCTTGCCACATGTAATAATAGGAGATGAAGCTTTCCCTCTGTGCACTTACTTAATGAGACCGTACTCACGGGATGACTTGCGCCAAAATGAAGAAAAACGAATCTTCAACTATCGATTGAGCCGAGCCAGAAACACTGTTGAAAATGTGTTTGGATTATTAGTTAGAAAATTTAGAATATTTGAACGCAGATTGGATATTAGCCATGAGCACTGCATTGCTGTTGTATCGGCTACATGTTGCCTACATAACTTTTTAAGAAACGATGTACAACACTGGACTGATGAGGATATACAAGTTTCTCTTGCAAATGTACAAGGTTTAAGGAATATGACAAGAATTGGCGGACAATCGAGAGGAGATGCTTTAGAAGTAAGGGATGGTTTTAAACATTACTTCAACTCAGCTGAAGGCAAAGTTGAATGGCAAGAAAGAAGAGTTGGAAGTGGTAGACACCTACTTCATTCAAGCAGTTACCAAATGAACCACCTAATGAAGCATTTACTATTGATTACATGCATAAAATATGTCATTGTAATTTACATATTATGTAATTTATAATGTTTTCTTAAATGCTTATTACAAACTTAATGAACTTAATTTTATTATTTTATTATTCATTCAATATTTATTCATTACATCAATCACAATCAACTTATTAGGTTAAAGAAACAGACATAAAGTCCAAAACTTCTTTTCATCCCAATTTGAATAAAACTGTCCAAATTAAGATTATGTCTCACTTTTCACTTCTTTAATAATTTACACTATAAATATAAAACATTTACACTAAATACATTTTCAATTTTGAATTTCGAAGATTAATATCGAAGTTCAAGAAAACACTAAACAAATAATAAAAATATTTGAAAATAATATCAAATTTTATTTTCAATTTTTTAACCGAAAATAAGCACAGTTTCATTAGAGCTAGCACAGCTTGTTTTGGTGCAGGTAACAATTATTCTTTCCATTACAGCTACCAATTGAAGATGAATTTTGTGTACTAAATACTAGTTTTTATTGTACTTACTTGGTTGATTCATTCTTGTGCCGATTTCCTCCCAAATGGTGTCCCTTCGTTGCTGGTTTGAATAATCAGGATGCTTTAAGTTGTACAATTCTTCATATTCTTGAACAATAATAATCAATTTCGCATAATCCATAATTGTGTGTAGAAAATAAGAATACCACGTGTTCAGTCGCTAGTGTACTAGTCAAATCGCCTGTAGAAATGGATAATGCGTGACGGTCCTACTGTGCACACCAGAACGGAAATGCCGGTGAGTCATTCAATCCGAATGGAGCCGTCGGATTCAATGCCCCTCTCGGAATTCCAGATGGCATTTCCGATCTATGATGCGTACGATGCAGATAGGTATGCGCACTCCAATTGAAAACAATGCATCAAATCTAATTGTCTGATCCGTCCGATGCGTGCCGTCCGTCCGATGACAATATGTGTGCACCTACCTTAGGGGTTCGAAAAAAAGATATTCCTTAAAAGTATGCCCAAAACTTACAATTTTTGAAAATGAAGCGTTCTCAATTATTGGGCTCAGAATTAAGGGTTCTTAAGAAGTTTGTTGGTAACTGTTTCTAAAGAACCATATTGCAGTAGTGTCCTATTGCAGGAACAGCATATCCAATCAGAGAACAGGATGTCTAAGCCACGCCTCCCTGGCCAATGGGAGAAGACCACGCCCCTGTAGGGGGGAGTGAGTTGGCCATTTTGTAAATGTATGAGGCACGCCATTGGCTGCACGTGTTGGAGTGGGGGACCGTTTACCCCCCTCAAGCCCCCTGGGCCTGCCCCCTTAAACCCCCCTGCCACTGTCCAAAGGAAAATGGAGCGTGCCCACGGCCATGTGCCCATGGTCTTTTTCCTTTTGTTAGGCTTTGCCCAAACCTGTACTGCATGAATTTTCCTTTTTTTTAGGTGGGGGATAAGGTTAGGAGAGAAAAAAAATAACCTTGTTTAAAACAGCCATTTTGAATTGTTTCCTCTTTTTCTTTTTGTAGGCGTCACCCAAACCTGTACTGCATGAATTTTTTTTTTCAGGCATCATTCAAGCCCGCACTGCATGGGGGGTAAGGTTAGGAAAGAAAAAATAAATAACCTTGTTTAAAACAGCCATTTTAATTGTTTCCACTTTTTCTTTTTGTAGGCGTCACCCAAACCTGTACTGCATGAATTTTTTCTTTTTTTAGGTGGTGGTAAGGTTAGGAAAGAAAAAATAAATAACCTTGTTTAAAACAGCCATTTTGAATTGCCTCCTCCACCTCCATCACCCATAAAATCAGTCTACTACAAAACTCAGATCAAGTTCTTATAAAATGGAAGTCCTAACTCTCTGATTGCTAGAACTTTCTTTGTCTAAACTAAAGAAAAATCTTTTTATGAGTAGTTCTTATAACGATTTATTAACCGTTGTTGTTCTGGTGTTGGAAACTGGTCAGCATCATATTTAACCTCTGGCTCTGACATATTAATCCTACGAAAAAACTCATCAACACAATGTTCTAGTGTAAGCCCACAACTTTCCAATTCCTCCCAGTTGAAAGTTCTCGTAGCTATTAGACACTTTCCTATCAAATGATATGCATATCAATACATTATAGCATGTAAATGGTTCTTGTAATCCTGACTATTATGTACATAATCGATTAAAAGGATTTCTAATACTTTTATACTTGTGTCAAGATTCTCAAAGGAGACAAATCCGGCTTTCTCATTTTTGAATTCTGTTCTAGTCAGCAAATTATCTTTTTTCTCTTTATTAAAGTCATCTTTACTGAGTAGTTTTTCTCTCTCATTTTTAAACTCTGTTCTACTCAGTAAATTATCTTTTTTCTCTTTATTGAAGTCATCTTTACTGAGAAGTTTTTCTCTTTCATTTTTGAATTCTGTTCTAGTCAGTAAATTATCTTTTTTCTCTTTATTGAATTCATCTTTACTGAGCAGTTTTTCTCTTTGCCCCTTTGCTTCTTCGATAATTATTTTCAAACTTGAATTAAGATAGTCAGTTGAGACTAAAGCTGTTTTTTCTTTGTCAAAATTTGATCTAGACAAAATTGTTTTCTTAAGTTCATCTATTTCTTTTTCATTATCAATAATATGTTTACCACGTGAAACACATCCGAACTTGTCTGCAGACATGATGTAACTGAAATCCGAAATTACTTGAGCCTAACTGTTGTGAAAAACATACTCTACCATTAATCTAACGATGTTAACCCTTTCTGATACATTTCAGCTCTGCCAGATCGAAAATAACTTCCCACAACTGATTAGAATCTGTAATTGTAGTAATGGGATGATCATTGCTACATCCATAGTGAAAATGTCCACATTCCTCAATTACAATATCTAAGAGCTCATAAATTTCAGAGAGGATGGAGTATTTTGAACTAGAATTTTTCCATGAGTCATCGCTATCAGATGACACTTTAACATTTTCAACACAATATTGTGAGAATTTTACACTATTAGCTAGCTCTTTAAACTCATCCAAACTCATACCCATTAACAATCTGGATAATTTCTTGAACTTTGCAAAACTAAAACATTGAGACATTTTTAAGGTTATGTTTTAAAGAAGCTCTTACTGCGCGCTACTACTACTTAACTGTAGCTCTAGCAGGCTTATACTAAATCAAATGCAATACTTACCTAATATTATATATGCTTCTCTTTCCACCCAACGGGAGGATGAATTTAATTAAACTTGATAGTTTGCTATCAGGTTTAACTAGCTCCATCTTTTTGCCATAAGAATTTGTGGGCGTTAGCACTCTTGAAGTGCTTCCCCATCTCAAAACTGAAACATTGATTTTGCTTCTACACTAGACTACTGTGAAAAAAAAATATTTTTCATAACAGTCTAATATAGAAAATCTCAATTTATATTCAGCTAAGAAGCAGGCCTATACTGCAGTCTACTTACCCAATATACTCACTTTTATTGCTTTGCTTTCCACCTGACAGGAGGATGAATTTAATTAAACTTGATAGTTTGCAATCAGGTTTAACTAGCTCCATCTTTGTGCTGTACGAAGCTGCAGGCATTACCTTAAAGCACTTTCCCATCTCAAAACTGAAACATTGATTTCGCTTCTACACTAGACTACTATAAAAAAATATTCATAATAGTCTAATATAGAAATCTCAATTATATTCAGCTAAGAAACAGGCCTATACCACTATCTTCTGTGTTGCTCTAACACACTGCATTATCCAGAAGAATCAGCGATGGTTTGTCCTCCTGATGAATACATCTCATAACATATCTCCCACTATTGAAACTTTCCAAAGTTTGAGCATTCAACTCGGATAGAAACTTTCTGGCAAATATACATCAAAATACGAATGTCCACCATGATTATTAACAAGTTAGTTTGAAGTGACTGACAATTGAATAAACTGAAAAATATACATAAACAGAATTTATTAATTTCGAATTCCTTTAATTGCTATTACATTATACTGAAGACTTCTGCAATGGTGGATATTTGATCTTCGATCAAAGTGAGTGCAACGAATTGTGGGGAACTATTAATTCAATGGGATAATGAAAACAACGTTATAATTTTGTTAATTAAAGTAATCTTTGAAATGCGCAATAATTTTAAAGACTTGAGATAATGATAAGTTTAGACTGTAATGTTGATTGAAATGTATATTTTTTTGATTTGGTTATTTTGAGGTTAATGAGGTGTGATTATATTTTTGAGTGGTTGTTTCCTAAACATGTGCTTCATTTGGCTTGGTAACCTAGTTCCTCTTGGTTTTGTATGCATGGGTATTTGACGGTGTTTTGGTGTACAAGCGTGAAAAAAGGAAATGTTTTCCTTTTTCCACATTTCGCCTTCTAAATTTTTGGTTGTTTCCGTCAGTAGGTAATAATGACAATACTGCCTACCCAATGAGGAATCAGGGGGCGTGGCCACGCCCTTCCCCCCACCCCCTCCCCCATGTCCACCATTTCCCCCACCACCCCCCTCCTCCACGTCGGCCATTTTGTGGTCGTGGTCACCCACCCCCTTTCCCTATGTTCCCCATTTTGTTTCCCCCACATTAAAGAGGGGGACCCCCGCAAGGACCAATGAGAGAGCACCTTCCCCCCCACCGGAAGCTTGCCCAGTATATAGAACATACAGATCTATATCTATATATATATGCTTTCAATTAGTATATCTATGTTTTTTGGCTATATTTGCAGTGCCTCCACCCCTGCCACCACCTTTCGCTTCACCTCCCACTGTGATGCTCTCACTCAAAGCTAAACGTCTTCCCTCTCTTTCTTTCACACATGAGCTGTTAATATATTTGCAATAGCCCCCTGCCCCCAGCCCCCAGCCACCAGCCACCACTTTAGCTATTAATTAAGATGACATTGAATGACAGCTGCACACTTCCACACATCTTAACTCACCTTCCACTGTGACGCTCTCACTCGAAGCTAAACGCCTACCCTCTCTTTCTTTGGCATGTGTGCTGTTGAGAATAAAGATTTTATGGCACTCATTAAGCTGAGGAAGAACAAGAAGAGGAAGAAGAAGAAAAGAAGGAGATGAGGAAGAAGAGCTGTAACCACCAGGAAACATTACAAACAGGTGTACCAACACAATTTACTAACTCACTCTTGCCCCACCACCGATCCTTGCCCTCGCATACTTCTCAGGTCATTAACCTTTTCATGTGAGTCTTACTCACACAATCTCTAGTGTGTTACAATGCACGCCTAGCAGGTGACAAACTTCTCGCAGAAATAGATGCTTCTAGTCCCCTCTTCCTCCTCTACCACCCTCAACACGCTTCGTCTTGATTGAGATTCAACGCTGACAGCGTTGAATTCCTTGGGTTAATCTTTTATCACTATACTAATGGTTAAATCTCTAAGCATTACTCTGCAGGAGTAAGTTATTTGCATCATAAAGGGGAGAAGAGTTGGCACGTGTTGAGATCATGCGTCAACTCTCTTGATGTCATTGCTTCCCCTCCTAAATCACATCTGCTTATCGCGTGCCTCTGTGTGTGGTGGCACACACTCTGATTCTAATTTTTCACCCAATGATGAGTTTTAGAACAAATGTTCTGTTCTACAAAGAAAATGGTCCGAAGATGAATATCAATTTCCTATTCGAAATAATAAATAATGGGTTCTCTCAATGCAATTAATTAGAAAAGAATTGAGATATTAACTAGCCTCCTTGGGATGTTATGAGCTGTGTTTTGCGATATTATTTAGGTTTCTTTATTGTATGGAGTGTATAGAGAGTTAGATGAGTCAGTGAAGAGCCAAAATAAGGAAAAAGGTTGCAGCCCCCACATCATCCTACAATTTTTGGAACAAAAATTAAAACTGTTTGTGCGACACTTATTAGTGTCAAATTTCACAAGAAAGTGATGAAATGAACTTAAATTCTTCCAAACTCGAAAAATATTCTTATTCTGGTTTGTATTGGTAAAAATTGTCGGCAGTATGACAAGCTAATTTAATTCATGAAATGCTCTTTAGAGTTTAGACATTTACGAATTTATTGAAATCTGTAGCATGATGCATGACAATTTTCAAACTGGTTTTCCACTACTTGCGTTTGTAGTAGAAAATGTACTGAAAAATTTGATGGGAGCTTCAACTTGTAGATTGTAGTTGTGATTTGTAAAGTATTCTGCAATAAGACCCAGGTCAAGCTAATTCATCCAACGTAAATTCAGTTCAATAGTGTAGTATAGAATTGAGTAATACTTGAGTTAGAAGAATTACAACAAAATCATTCCTGATGGAAATAGTTGCTTATACCTATATTCATTTCCCATAGTACGTTTCTTAATGTACCACACTGAAATTATTTAATCCTAACATTGATAGAAAGTTTCTTTTCAGTCTATTATTTGTAAAGCCATAAAAAATTAGGATAAAACATCAGGTAAAGAAAGATTAAAGAAAAAATATATTCATTTCAGCAAAGTCACTTACCATATTTTCAGTCATTATTAAATTCAATCAGATTTATTAGAGCCACATTCTCAGTCATTTTTTATCAGTATTTCATCATTTATAAATTCAAATCACAGCCTACCTGTCAGCCTTGTTCAATAGCTTAGTTTTTTTTTTTTTTTTTACCAACACCCAAGCTACAGATTCTCACTTTGTGTGAATCCAACTCATAACCACAACATATGCAAAGTATATTTTTTCCATCAAAGTAAAAGCCTTGTCTTGCATAACTTCTCTTGGTCATTCTACCATGTTGAGTACAATTTTTCATGCTTTGCATTTGATTACTTTCACAAGTATAGTCCAACTCTTCCAATGGGGGAACTACATTTCCCGATAATAGTAGCTGAGAATAATGTTGCACACTTATTACAGCGCATCTCCCACCTTCTACATTTTTGTGTATTTTACAAGCCTCAAAAGACCATGTATCTTTAAACTTTGTGAAATCAGGTTTCGCATAATATTCCGGTATGCATTGAATGTCATGATACTTTCTTAAAAAAAAAAAAAAATGCATTTTCTTTTTCTTTTGTAAAAATGTAATCATATGCGCTAAGATATTCTACTATTAAAGTAGCCGAAAAATCTTTTTTTCTTCATCCAATAGAATTTTATGATAATGATGTTCCACCCACTTTATCCACACTAATGATAAATAATCTCTTACATTTTAGTTTTTATATTTTAAACAGGCCCTACCGACAATTTATTGTACTTCTGTAACTAATGAGGTTAAAGGTGTGTATTCCATTATTGAATCGCTTATGAGAATACAATATGCCAAAGTTGCATCAGCTACATCTTTGTTAAATGCCATGTCCAACCTGATATCCCTCAAACTTTTTAAATGATCAGATTGGTGTGAACAGTCGATTACAATTATTGACGATTTGTTGCAAAATGTTTTCAAATCAATATCATTTCCATGCTCTGCGTTTAGTAGAGCTAGTAGCTAGGTGCGAAATCTAAAAACATATGATACATAATTTCTTTATTCCCTAATCTTTTTCGGGATCATCTGTTATTCGCCATTTTTCCAAACCAATTAAACAAAACACGCACTGCACTGAGTCTGGGGGAGCTTTGAATACAAATCCCAGTTTAGCTAAATGTTTAGGTGATAATAGGGGAGAATCGAATTGTTTCCATCTCTCATCGAATGTTTAAGGTTGTTCAGTTTCGATGAGAGATGGAAACAATTCGATTATCACCTAAACATTTAGCTAAACTGGGATTTGTATTCAAAGCTCCCCCAGACTCAGTGCAGTGCAAGTTTTGTTTGATTGGTTTGGAAAAATAGCGAATAACAGATGATCCCGAAAAAGAACATGAAAAACATAGTCCGAATTGTTGGTGGAGGAGAATGCATAATATTTCCATGGAGGAAGAAAATTTTAATAATAATAATCTTTGCGAGTACAATCAGTGATTGAAGACAATTTATCGAAGATCTTACCAGCCTCACTGGTCAAACTCATTTAATAAGAGGATATTAGTTTTAAAATTAAATGCGGAATATTTCGCGAGTAACGGATTTTTTCTACATGAAACGGGCTATTTGCAATGTGTATATTGTAAAATAATTATTGTAGATCCAAATATGAAAAAACTGTGTCATGCATCGTTTTGTATATATAATAAGAACAGTCTTAAAGGAGAAGGAGATTAAAGTGGAGGAGAAGGAGAAGAAGGAGAAGGAGGAGAAGGAGGAGAAGGAGGAGAAGGAGGAGAAGGAGGAGAAGGAGGAGGAGGAGGGGAAGGAGAAGGAGGAGGAGGAGAAGGAGGAGGAGAATGAGAAGGAGGAGAAGAAGGAGGAGAAGAAGGAGGAGGAGGATGAGGAGGAGAATAAGGAGGAGGAGGAGGAGGAGAAGAAGGAGGAGGAGAATTAATTAAAAAAGTAAACAAACCTGCACAACGAGGAAGCCGAGGAAGCGCTTGCACTTTGTTGTAGACTTGGAATGACTCGAGTTGGAACTGAAACATACAAAAGAGGGAAAATGGATCAGATTGCTGTTTAAAAATTTGGATTATGCACACTTATTATCAGATTATAGGGGTGTTGTCTGCATTAATCAGATTAAAGGTGTGAGAAGATTTAATGTAAATATTATTGAGCAATTATTTTAATGTTTACTTTGCTTATATGCGTTTTTTGGTTCACACTAATTATTTTGACTGTTGGGGATCCTGATTGGGATTTCAAATTAAATTCGGAAATACAACGACATTGGATGAATTTTTAGAAAGCTAGTTAAGAATGAGATTGTAAAAAATGCTCATAGAACTTGCTCAAATTTAATGTAGCCTATATGCAAGATTTTTTGCACTAACAGTGAAGCATATTAGCCCAAAACTTGTAAAAATGCATGATTGGGTTGAAGATGTAATTAGGTTTTTCAGTAGTAGATAATTTTTATGAGTTTCAAGTTTGATTAGTTTGTGACTTTATTTTATTCAGAAACTTGGTAATTCGGATGAAGTAAGGCTTCCTGTAAATCAGCAGGATATACACACACTACCTTGTAAATCGTTTCTATTTATTGAGGGGAGTGTTAAATGTACAAAGGCGGGTGCAAAACCTGAGGACCCACTGGTGCATGCCGAATATAAACTTGTCAGCAATGCAGTAGGGCATCTGTTTGATGAGATTCGTTAGGAATTGGTGGGGCAGCAGCTAGCGAAATTGAGACTTGTCGGAATTACGTCTACAATTGAAGGATTGCTTTTGAAAAATGTTTTCGATACAAATACATACCAATTGGCAGGATTTGATAGAGAAGGATATAAGTTGATGGATAATAAATTCATTTTTTGCGTACCACTGAAACTTTTGTTACCATTTTTCGAAGATTTTCAGCGAATAATTTTAAACTTGAAACAAGAGCTTGTATTATTGAGAATCGTGTCAGATCTTAACTGCATTGAATCAGCAACAGGTACAAATGTTTCTCTAATGATTGATAAGTTGCAATGGAAAATTCCATACATCCATTTGGAAGATCACATAAGGTTAAAATTTTTGAAATTACTCGATTCTGATCATCCTTTGGAACTTGCGTTTAGAAGATGGGAGATTCCCGAATTTCCAATCATGGTGACATCAAGAATTCATTCGTGGGCAATAAAAACATCGTCGCATTTAGATGTTCCGCGCTATGTAATTTTAGTCTTTCAAACGGCTTGGAAAAATGCTATTACTAAATCAATGTCTGATTTTGATTCGTGCAAGTTGTATAACGTTAAATTATTTCTAAACAGTCAATATTACCCATACAATAATTTGTTAGGAAATGAGCAGATAATGTATCGTATGTTTTTAGATTTCGCGCTGAGTTACTACAATTGATCTATAAATGCGGAGCATGGGAACGCTATTGATTTTAAAGCGTTTTGCGAAAAATCTCCAATAATTGTGATTGACTGTTCACACCAATCTGATCATTTGAAAACATCCACAGATATAAGATTAGATATGGAATTTAGTAAAGAACTACCAAACTCAACTTCGGCATATTGTATTCTTATAAGTGATTCAATAATGGAATACACACCTTTAACCTCGTTAGTTAGAGAAGTACAATAAATTGCCGGTAGGGGATGTTTAAAATATAAAAGGTAAAATGTAAGAGATTTATTTATCATTTGTGTGGGCGTGTGTGAGAGAGCAACATGTCGACTTCTTCACTGTTTCAAGAGGCGATTGTAGATTTTGAGGTTAGTGAAGACGGAAAAACTTGTACAGTTGGGAATACAGTGTGACATGGAAGAAAAGAAGAATTTTGCCATTGCAGATCTACATTGGTTTAAGGGAGATAATAATCGAATAATTTTAAAAGAATTTGTGCTGGTTGATCAGGTCGGTAATTATGTGGTACTACACTTCAAACCGCCTTTTCCGAAATCTACTTTGAGCTGGAAAATGTTTCGCAAGGCTACGTGGTTAGAACATCATTATCATAAAATATTATGGGATGAGGGGGAGACGGAGTTTACAGATTCATTGATAAGCGAATATCTTGCCGCGTATGATTGCATTTTTACAAAGGGAACAGAAAAAGCAACATTTTTGAAAAAGTATCATAATGATGTGCGTTGCATTCCCGAAAATACAGCAAGACTGACTGGCTGACTGGGAGGGGGGGAAGGGGTGGGCGTTTGCAAAATGGCTGACCTGTGGGGAGGGGGAAGGGCGTGGCCACGCCCCCTGCTCTCTGATTGGTTGCATCAGTATTGTCATTATTACCTACTTCAAATTGTGGAAAAACGAATATTTTGTTGAATCTAATTTTCAATAAAAAAACATTACACTTTCGCAGTCTACACATATATAGTAAATTGTTATATCAACCAAAGTATGTATTCCTGGAAAAGATTTTCTCCACGCTAAAGTTTATAAAGTTTTTTATGTCAGATGATATTTCTAGCATCCCAAACCCGAATGATTTAGAAAGACATTCTTTAGTAATCTTTGACAATTTACAACTGCAAAGAGTTCCACAGATCAAAGATTATTACAGTATGGGACGACATAAAGAAGTTGATGTGCTGTTTCTGAACCAATCGTATGCAAGCATTCAGAAGCACATGATTTGAGAGAACAGTAATATAATTTTGGTCTTTAGAGTAGATATATTATCTTTGAAACTCATATATAGGGATTTCGCTGAGAGTGATATGATATTTAATACTTTTAAAAATATGTGTTCCGAGGTTTGGACAAAAGGTGAAGGTTGTAACTTTATAACAATCTGCATGGAATGTAAATTGACTGATGGTAGGTACAGATTGAATTTAGACATATTTTTAGATCCAAATGAGTTCAAATAAACTCGTATAACATATGCGATTTGCTGGTTAGTTGTTTAACGGCATTCTTATTGAGTGTTTGCAATTATGAAAGATGATAAGAAGACAGTAGGACAGAGGAGGGGGAAGGAAAAGGTGAGAATAAAATGGCGTGGAAGGGGAATAAAATCAAGAACAAGTGTGAGTGCTAGTAGAGATCTTTTAACAAATAAAATTCACGATTTGAGGAAATCTATTGTTGAAAAATATAATACTTTACACGGAGTGCAGTCTGAAACAGAGATGAGATTGAAAAATAGGTTGGCCCCAATTATAAACCCGCTCCAGGAATTGAAGGAATCTTCACTTAAAATTGTAAAACAAATCAAAGCTGAGAAAGGCGATTCTATTGAAAAGGATTACTATATAAAGAAAGGGGAATCAACAGTTGAGGAGGAGGAGGTGGAGGAGGAGGAGGAGGAATTGACAGATAATGAGTCTGTTTATTTTGACGAAGATGAAGAAAAAGTTGACAAAAAGTCAGATTCATCTGCTGTTTTAAGTAAGTCATTTTCACTTAAGAAAAACCCGGTACAAGATTTGCTTGATTCTTATTTAGACAGTTTTCACACATTAAAGAAAAAAGGTGTATCATATGGAATTCAATATAATTTGGAAAATGATACATACTTTATGGGAAATAAGGTACCAATTGAGTTTGTAGATAAATACATTATTGTTAGGGGTAAAAAATTTAGAATAACAACTGGTTTGTTAGAATTACTTTTTGAATCACAACCAAATGAAGAAGAATGTAGCATGCTCGACTTTCGAAATTATAGAAAAATTTTAATTGAAACAGGGGCGCATTTGAATAAAGATGGATATGTAAAGAGAACTAGTGGAATTAAATCACGGTTAATTCAAAGAATGTTTACATCAAGAACTACTTTGGTTGCAAGACAGCATGTAGGTAAAGATTTGCATTTTTTGAGAAATACAAGTCAACACAGATCTTATATTTTCTATGATAATCCGAATGAGTTAGTTAGTCGGTTAGTATTACTTTTATCTTCCAGAAAAGCTGGTAACCAATCGCATTCGATCGAAATAAATTCAATTTTGGAAGAACTGAGGGAATTCGACATCATTGCGTAATAACCTATGTGAGTGCAGGCCGAATATATGAACAGCGATGACATAGCAGGGTAAGGAGATGTTTGATTGGAGGAACTGCATGCTAGTGTCTGGCGTTGGGTGGGGGGCTGTCACCCGGTTCAACTATCTGCTAGCGGTATAACTTAGTATGGCGGCAGCTGCCACTTGACACGGAGCAGGTTCTGTGTTCTTTTTTCTTCTCAACAAAATAAATTGCGTTGAGCCGCCAGCTGGCTGAGAATTACATAATTGACGTATATAGCTTTGTTCTGCTTGCAGACGGAAAAAAAATTCTCACTCAAGGTTTTGCTCTTATTTTCATTATTTTAAACTTGATTCTTACCTCTTGGAATTACGTAGTAATTGACGTATAGGGTCTTTGTTGTGCTTGCAGATGGAAAATAAAACAAAAACAAAATTTCACTCAAGGCTTCGCTCTTATTTTACTTTTTAAACTTGATGAGCGGTGGAGGTGGAGGCAATTCAAAATAGCTGTTAACATAGTTATTTATTTTTTTCTCTCCTAACCTTACCCCCATGCAGTGCAGGTTTGAACACTGTCTACAAAAAGAAAAAATACATGCAGTACAGCAATGAAAACGAAATATGACTCAAGGCTTTGCTCTTACTTTCATTGTTTTATTTTTTTAACTTGATTCTTGCCTCCTGCTGGAGATGGAGGCGATTCAAAATGGCTGTTTTAAACAAGGTTATTTATTTTATTTCTCTCCTAACCTTATCCCCCACCTAAAAAAAAGGAAAAAGACTGTGGGTGCATGGCCGTGGGTGCACGCCATTTTCCTTTGGCAGGGGCAGGGGGCTTGAAGGGGGCAGGCCCAGGTGGCTTGATGGGGGTAAACGGTCCCCCACTCCAACACGTGCAGCCAATGGCGTGCCTCATACATTTACAAAATGGCTGACTCACTCCCCCCTACAGGGGCGTGGTCTTCTCCCATTGGCCAGGGGGGCGTGGCTTAAGGGGGCGTGGCTTAGAGATCCTGTTCTCTGATTGGATATGCCATTCCTGCAATAGGACACTACTTATTGCCTAGAAATAATTTAAAACCAGTTATTTCAAAAATTTCTCAAAAAAAGCAAAAATTGATAATTTTGAAAATTTATAAAAATTTCCTCTTTTCCTCACTGGGGTTAGAGTGACAGCTGTGTGCAAAGAGACCCTGCTGACTCAATTGTTTAATTTTTTTCCTGGGGGTCATGGCATTCATTTCGACACTGTTTTGATGGAATCCTAAGATTGGTCTACTAAAATGTGACAGTAGTGTTAAAGTAGCTTCATTTCACAACTAGCTTGGCAAGGCGTGGAATAAAGTAGATTGTATTGACATCACTTTCGAACCCCTTATAATACTTTATAATGCAACCATTGATGAACATTATAATAAAACTAAAGAAAAATACCTTACAATGACTAAGTTTATCTTTAGCTACGTTATAAAGTAGATTTAAAGATTATAAAGTGATGTCAAAAAAAAGCTTACTTTATTCCACGTCTTGTCAAACTGTAGTCTCATAATGAAGCTATTTTAAAAATATTACCACTTCTCTGTAGCCTACAGGAGTAAAGTAAATTCGTATGGCTTTTTGTGGTGGGGAGACCCTTACGGGTAGTTCTACCTCGCCGTTTTTTTAACGACTGCTTTTTTTATATACAACCGGGACCGACGGCTTAACGTGTCCTCCGAAACACGGGAGTGGCTCGAGAAAAATATCTTGTACTCAACTGGGATCGAACCCAGGACCTTTGGCTTATCAGACCAGCGATAAGCCAACTCGGCTACGCCGACTCCACAGGAGTCTAAACCAATCAGAACTCAGGATCGAAATGAATAAAGTGATGTCAATAAAGCTTACTTTATTCCACATCTTGTCAAACTGTAGTCTCATAATGAAGCTATTTTAAAAATATTACCACTTCTCAGTAGCCTACAGGAGTCTGAACCAATCAGAACTCAGGATCGAAATGAATAGTGTTATGTCTTAAATAGGTAATGAAATACTTCTGTATAATTCATCAACCATCTTGTATTGAAACTTATTACAGAATGACTTGTTATCAACAACATAAATTATAACTAATGCAAAATCATATGTATTCTAATCATCTGATATATGGCAATCCTCCCCCTCTAATTGAGTTGTCTTATCTGGTCGCAATGTCTTTTGAATACTTCATCTTCTGTTCTTACAAGGTATATAACTTTTCCAATATTTTTATCAATTATTCCTGACACCCATTTTTTTCCTGAACTGCTGGAGTAATTTTTTATCAACACCCTTTGACCTTTTTGGAAAACTCTTTTTGGTGCTTTATTTCCTTCCTGTGCTTGAAAACCTTGTTCGGTTAACAGATCTATCTCTGTTCTCACATTTCTCCCAAACATCAGAAAGTATGGAGATTCTGTGAGAAGTTTTTCAAGTTCAATTGATGTGTTATTATTACTTTCAGCATATTTGATATCAGCCCAATCTATTTTAACTTCTCGGAGCCATTCACGACCAAAAATCGGTTCTACGTTTTGTTTCAGAACGTACAGCTTACCATGAAAACTGAAATTCTTATATTTGCATTCAACAAAACAGATTCCTGCTGGTTTAATAATTTCCCCCGTGTAAGTTCTCATTTCAACAGCTGTCTTGAACAGGCGTTTATTTATATTAAGTTTTTGGAAATCGGTGTCTGACAAAGAACTCAATGCTGCACCTGTATCAAGTTCCATGTTCAAACTCTTCCCTTCAATTTCAACTGTAACCATAAATTTATCAGTAATGGCCGGTGATGTTCCTACTTTATAAATTTCATGATTGTTATCGTCATTAACTTCCGTTTCAATCATATTTGATCTTGAATAGTCAGATTTTCCTGAAGGGTTTGTTTTGCTGTATGATAAGCATACAGCAGCAACGTGTCCTACCTTGTTACATTTCTTGCAAAATTCATTAATAAATTTACAAGTTTTTGCTATGTGTCGGTTACTCCCGCATCTGTAACCTTTACCTTTTAGATCTTTGAAGGTAAATGGCTCTTTTCTTATATTTTTATATTGATCATTAACTTTGGTTACCTTGGATTGTTCATTTACGTAATTAATGTCATTTCGTGAATTTTCGGTAAAGTTGGCATGTTTGGGTTTTATTGTACAACTTTCCAATCTTGGTAATTATTTATTATCCGAACTTTTCAATTTTTTCAACAATTTTTTTTTTGTGACATCTACACACCCCACGAAGCAATAATCCGTTGAAATTTTTTGGGGGTCGCGTCTCTTTTACCCAAAAATTCAAATTTTCGAAAAAAAAAATTTTTTACGAAAATTTTATTTTTCATTTATAAAATTCATAATTTGCAAACATATTATGAACTCCCAACCATTAAACCATATAAATCAAATTAATAATCACATATCTGAAGAAAACTAAGCTTACTAACCTTTCAATACTTGGTACAAAATTTCCAACAATTGAACAGAAAAACTTCCCGGCAAAATGAATACCAGTCAACCACTGTTGTTGTCGAAATTCCCAGCTCTTCACAAATAAATGTTTGTCGGGGAGGCTTTAGGTGCAAAAGTATTGACACCAAATAGAAATATTTTTCTATTGGGAGTCTACAATTGTCCAAGAACGAGCCCACCCTTGCCGAGCCAGTAAAGCCACAAACCGCAGCCGCCTTCTTCCCAATTCGAATTTTCTTTTGAAAACGAAATTCAAAATTTGATTTATTCACAATCAACTCCGCACCACACTTTAAACATACAGAAATCTCTTTAAAAACACCATGCCTGAACAAAAATTCAATCACGTCCTTTTCGCCAAGGCGTATAGATTCTAACAATAATTGTCGATCTGACCAGACACAAAATCTTTTCATTTCAAAAAAAACATATGTTATCAAACTATGATATTTTTGGATTGAATGGCTACTTGAATAGCTCTAAACCAAACCTATCCTAACCTAGCCTAGTCTGGCAGTGTTACAGTGTGTTCATAGTATTCATACGCGGGAGAAAAATAGTTCCATCAGAAAACTCTAATTTGAATGCCAAATAAGTGTTGCCCCCACAAAATATCAGTGTATTATTACTTACTAGTGTGTTTTGAGTGTGTGGGGAAAAAATTGTTGGAAAAATCGAAAAGTTCAGATACTAAATAAATACCCCAATCTTGATTGTTCCATTAATACAGCCGTCTCTACAATTTCCTTGAACGACTGATTCTTATCCTTCTCTTGCAGCAATCTCAATCTAACCTCATTGTCCCTCAAGCCTCTAATAAATTGCATCTTCAAGAGCATTTCGTTTACTGAGTGCTCACAGTTGTAGCACTTGAAGTTACAATTTATTGTTAGACTTTTTAACTCTTGTGCGTAAGCTGCAATATTTTCATCCATATCTTGCATTTTACTTATAAATTTGTGTTGACTAGCAACCGTACTTGGAGCTGGATTCAAACTGTTTTCCAATATATCCGAGATTTTTTCATATGACTCGTCACCTGGTCGTTCAGGAGCAATTAAATCACATAACTTTTGATGTAAGTCTGGAGTAAGTGTGCTAATAAACAGCTGAACTTTGATTTTCAAATTGCTAATTTTTCTTAATTCTACAAAATTCTCGAATCTTAATAAAAAATTTCTGAATGTTTCATTTTCGGAATAAGGTGTAAAACTTACGTTAGTTGTCAATGTTTCTGTGCTTTTCAACTCTCTTACTTCTGCTGCTGGTCTTACTGTATTATTTTTGTTAATCTGTTGTGTTATTAGTTCCTCCAATTTTGTTCGTGTCTCCATGTATTCACTATCTATTTGCCATCTGTACTCCATTTCAGTTTCTAGCTCCTCTTCTTTTGCGAGTCTATTTCTTCTTGGACCTTGTTGTAGTTATTCCAATACAATTCAAGTGTATTTACCTTCACCTTGATTGCTGCTACTGTTAGATCTTCATCGAACCATTTCTTTGTTCGTGTGATTTGGCCTTTAGCACAGCTCTACTCTTCTTTAGTTTCTCCATTTCTTTTTCGTCCATTTTAATCCTCGTCGCCAATTGTTATGTCTTAAATAGGTAATGAAATACTTCTGTATAATTCATCAACCATCTTGTATTGAAACTTATTACAGAATGACTTGTTATCAACAACATAAATTATAACTAATGCAAAATCATATGTATTCTAATCATCTGATATATGGCAAATAGTATGCAATAGTCACATCAGCTGATTTAAACATTTTAAAATGGAACTGGATTTCAAAACAGAACTGTCGACAACAATCATGACGTATTGTAGGTTATATATTTATATTTTGGGTAAGCTACTGGATTGATTGGTGGTTGATTGAGTAGTTTATGCAACGATTTTATTTTGACCCTTATTAAGGCACAAGTTAGATGTAAGTTATAACACAAACGAATGCGAGTGTTATAAATATCTCATGAGTGCTTTAATGGCCAAATAAAATCGTTGCATACACTATTTTATCTACGACCACTAGTATACATTCAATTGAAACAATTTCATTTTACCTGTGACTGTCAGAGATACCTAACCTCTCATCTCCAATACGAGAAGTTATAGTAGATTGTTAGGTTAAAGCAGCTGGTGTAGCAGTTTGATCAAATCAGCTGATAGTTTCACAATATTGAATTACGATATTGATTCCATCAAAAATGCTTCTGATTGGTCCAGAACCCATGTTATAATGTAGAACCTGTTCTATAATGACCTCATTATGCAACGGGTTTCAAAAAGCATTTCGAAAAGACAGCTGTTTTGGCATCAATTGTGAAACTGTAATGTATACATTATGACATGGTCATAGATAAAATAAACTTAATTTACAAGTAGTCAGAAATAAAATATTGTATTCAGCGATTGTATTCTTCTTTAAGATTCAACTGCACCTGTACTGAGCAAGCTAGAAAATGAGCATTTTGTCCAGTTTTATTTCATTGAAATCTCAAGAATGGAACCTCAAATTGCCTTGAAAATTTACATGATTTATCTTCATACTTTTATAAAGATCACTTGCTTTTCAAAATTCGTTTTTTTCTTTCAGTTTTTCTTATTTTGGGAATTTAACATGATTATGTCATTTTTTTAAAAGAAGCATTAATCAGCGAAATTAAAAAGCAAGAGACATAGAGATTAACAACACGAATCTAAATCCATTGAAATTTTATTCAAATTCCTTATACTTTTGTCATAAACTGTGAAACAAAAACGTATGACGTCACGAAATTGGAACAAGAAATAAACGGTTTCATTTGAAAAATAGTTGAATTGGTTGCTCACCAGAAAGCGCCACCGGTCTCCATTACCCCCACCGCCACAGCATGGAGTCGTAGGGGGTTTCATCGAAGTGAAACCTAACGAGTGGGGGAATTGGCTTGTCGCCAAACGACAAAAAGTCTGCTAAATTTTGATCCGTACAAATTCATTCCCAATGACATTTCACTATCTGAATATTGATGGAATATTTTTAAATTCGGTAGATTTAAGAAACGATATTTTGTGATTCGAGCGATGCAAAAAAACATAAATTTCCTGCACACGTTCAGTTTTTATATGAGAATTTATCCAACGATGTTTCAAAAACTTTGTGATGTGACATTGATGCAGACCCTAATCGAGAATTTTTTTCATTTCTTGGGTAGGAAAGTTTTGAAAGCGTGAAAGTTTTAGATAATGATCTGATCTAAATTTTTTATTTGAAACCTTTTTCTCTAAGAGGGACAAGTCTCTTTGTATTGACATGCAAAGAAGAGAGACAAGTACTTGAAATTGAGCACGCGCTGTTGGAGAAATTAAATTTTTAATTCAATTATTTTAATTTAACAGGTTTTTAATTCTCTTATTTTTGTTACTCTTTTTCTTAATTAGTAGATTTTTTATTTATTATTATATTATTTTAGATACAGTACTGATTTACTTTATATTTATGACTGTAATATTAGTGTAATACTATTTTTGCTTTTCTTTCTTCTCAAGTATTAGATCTTTGATTTATTATTATATTATTTTATGTATGGTATTGATTTCCTATTTATTTAGCAGTGCAATATTAGCTGACTACTCCTGTCTCATGAATTTACCTATAATGGTATTTTATCAGCCCATTGTTTATCTTGTTATGAATAGTGTGTTTATTTGGTAATTTTTTTATACTCTACAACTGATATTTTCATAACACTACAGTGCATTAATGTTGTAACCTAGAACAGATTTGGGCTTTGCTTTTATTGTGGAATAGACTAATACAGTACAGTAAAATGAATAGTATTATTGGCATCAGGAAACAGACAACATTTCATTATTATTTCCTGGTCATCTCAGCAAGTTTTTTTAAGAGCAGCCTTCTTATTTATCTCCATATTTCATGGCTGAAGAACTTTTAGCGCCCCCATACAAAAGTTCAAGAACAATATTTTGACAACCAGTGAGTGGCCATTCGTTTACGCCTCTCTCCAAGCCATTCAGCGAGCTCCGTGAACTTGTAGCGCACGTGTCTAAAAAATTATGAAAAAATTGACAATAATCTAAGATTTTTGTGCCACAAGAATATATAAAAATTAATTTCTGCACAAGCATAGTTTTTTATAATACTTTATATTTAATATTTTCTCTAAACGAGTTTGATCTTTTAAAATATCGCGGTAGAAAACGCGGTCAAGGTCACGAGTCAATGTTATTTTCCCTATGCTAGAAGTGTGAACTTGTAGTGCACATGTCCTAAAAATTCTGAAAAAATTGACAATAATCTTCGATTTTTGTATCAACAGAATATGTAAGATATAAATTTTGCACACGCAAGATTTAAAAAAAAGGAATAAGATAGCTGAAAACATTTATTTTTGAAAAATATATTATTGACAATAGTTGTGTCAAAAGTCCCATAATTTGTTAGTCTATTTATTCTTAACCTAATAATATTAATTCGATTTTAAATAAACTTATTTGAAGAACATCTTTTGTTGTTTCTTTGCCAGTCAATTCTACAAGTACTTGAGTGTTTACTGTATTGTGAGATTTGTAGATCTCGCGCAAGAAAAAACGTACGGTACTTTTCTCTTTTTTGGCTGATTGAAGGTTTGATGCTTCGTGACGTTTAGTGTGTGTTTACTCATAGCTGTTATTAGAAAAACGTGCATAAGGCTTGTTTCATACAAATATACTGTTCCATTCTACGCGAGAACATAAATTTAGGAAGTGAAGCAAATTCATACACAGTGCAAATACTACTCCCTCCACTCACTTATACCATTGATAAGGGATAGTAAGATGGTTCGTCTATGCTTATACCTACCTCAATGCTGACTAGAACCGAAAACGGACTATATATTTACGTGTGAAACAAGTCCAATGCTGTTACATTCTTAGCCCAGTTAATTATTGTATAATTAACTAGACTTCTATACAGTGGTTCCCAATCAAATGATTGTAGACTCATGCAGCAAGCCTCTAGATTACTCTACAAGAGCACCCTATTGCAATAAGTGTCCTTGCTCAAACAGTCCTTCAGTCAATTAATACAGTATAAACTATAATATTGTAGTAAGTTACTAAAATGTTCAATACTCTGAAATTCAATAACGATAATAATTTAATAATATGGTGTACAATATTTCGACCGATGAGGAGGTCCTTAAAAATATTTTTTTGGAAGCCACTGATATGGAATCTATATAAATACTGTATAACAATATTAATTATTGTAATATAATCGGCAAGAAGTACTTTTGTACATTACACATGGAAAAGGTACGACATCCAACTAAATCTCTAGTCCCTATGCCGTGAAGCCCAGTGGCGTAACGTTTTCCAATTGGGCCCCCCTGAAACCGATTTCCCGTCCCCTCTCCACAAAATCATATAAATATCCCCCCTTACCCTCGCCACCCATCCCTGAAAAACGTGCATAATTATTTTATGGACAGTTATACTTATGTAAAAACTAAACACCTTTTTGTCTATTAAATTTAAAAATTCAACCATGTTTCAAGTGGGGCTAGTCTAATGATTTTGGCTGTTGCCTACGGGCTCCTAAAAGATGGAAATAGTCAGGAAAATAGAAAAAATTAAAGAAATTTATTCTTAAGAGGCAGAATAGAAAAAACGTAAACTACTTACACAGTACTTGATCCTATTATAAGAAAAAAATTCAACTGCGTTGGGAGAACTGACACAATTGAACCAAAACTGGATATACTTATACAATAATCACGGAATTTATCCGAAAAACAAGGGTATAAATATTCCTTCTGAAAATTGTTCAAAAATGTACTAGTCGATAAAAAATAGAAATAACTAAAACATGACCGTTTAACATCACAATACCATAAACGCAGCATGTTGAAAAATAGAATAGAAATGAAAAAAAATGGCACTCCAAATAATTTAACTCACAATCACGAACTCAATTAATATACATATGGTTTACTCTAGGCCAATTTACCGGACACGTGTAGGCCTACATGCATCCAACAGGACGATTCAAGAGACTGGATCAAAAATACTGTATGAAGAAAAATATTGACTTTCATTTCTAGACAACCCCCCCATTTCGCATTACTTCGTATATGCTAATATACATTGAGGAATTCGATGAGAAAATAATATTAATTTCCTCTAATATTTGCACTGTGGAGACATAGCCGTCATGATTTATAACAGTCTACATAAGTTTGTCTAAAGAGTGTTTTGTCCTCTGTATGTCTTCATTCCTGAAGAGTGAAGTCACCACATCCTGCTTCTAAATTCCTCCACTAAATCTATCAGCAAATTGATAAACAATAAACATTGACCTGACAATATTTAGCCCATTCTTTCTTTCTTCCTTCAGTGTTTCAGTTTTATTTCTTTTGAAAAAATATGTATATTTCAGTCTGGGCACGGACTATTTCTTGAAAAAATATATTTCCAGTCCGGGCCCCCTTATAGCCCGGGCCCCCCCGCGTCATGGCGGGTCTGCGGGTGTGTACGTTACATTAGTGTATTACAGTTGCAGTATACTAATAATAAAATTTTCATATTTTTATTAATCAGAATCAGATTTTAATGTGCAGGGGTGCCCACAGGAGGGGGGGGGGCTATGACGCAGACTGCGTCATTGAAATTCCTGGGGGGGGGGGGTTCTAAAAAACGTTGAGTAGGGGGGGGGGAGGGGGTGGCTAAAGTTGATTGAAACCGTGTTTAACGTGACGATATTCAAAAATATATTATGAAGTCACCACATAGAATGTCTATTTATTTATTTATTGTGACAAAATTACAATGAATGTGAAGAAGCAACAGACTCAAGTCCAAAACTGCTCTCTCCACAAATTTTGAATATTTTACATTGTTCAAAACATTAATGACAATAGATTTATAATTATTATTATACTACAGTATTGAATATGAATCAGCTAAAATAGTTATGTTTAGTATTTGTGCAGGAAGTTATCAAGCTATTTCTTTTTTACCTTTACAAAAAAAAATTTTACCTATGTAAAGAATCCAGGGCTTAATGTCAGCCGGAGCACATCGGAGCGGAGCTCCGGCTATATAAGTCTATGATAAAATCATTTATTTTAAACCAGATCTGAACTAGCTTGTTATTTTGCATATTATGTAATATTATATGTACATTACTAACCATGCTCAAATGCGTTTAAAATGCACCAATTCAAGTGTAATTTTCAAACATTTTCTGAGGGAGGACCCCGGACCAGCCGAGACCAGGTGAGTCAGAGCTCCGGTATTTCTCAATTTCGAAAATTAAGCCCTGTAAGAATCTCAAGAAATATACATACATTTTGTATATTATCGACTGGGTTTAATTTTTTTCAATACCTATATAAATCTTCTTTTAGTTTTAATATACATACATTTTGTATATTATCGACTGGGTTTGATTTTTTTCAATACCTATAGAAATCTTCTTTTAATTTTGTTTGAATATTGGTGCTTATTTTTTCGCATTTTTTTGGGGGGATGCCTACTTTATTGGGGGGGGGGGGCAGGTGCTGAATTTAGGGGGGGGGGGGTGCGTCATGAGACTAGGGGGGATGGGCACCCCTGTAATGTGGATGAAGTCACTAGTTGAAATTCACAATCTTAGGATTCAACTTTCTGTTCAGTTTTTAGTCCGGTAAACACAGCGGTGTGACACCGAAATTGCAATTCCAAAACACATCCTCTCTTGCTCTTGTCTCTCCTTTTCTTGCTCATGACTCATTAGCGAAACCAGTCTTGATGAGATAAAAATGTAGCCTGTAAACGTCTGTCCCTCGCTCCCTCACACACTCTCACACACTCTCATACGCGCATACCCACTAATTAGCCCAGGCAATGAATGTTTTGTGTCGTAACAAATTAGGGGAGAGCTGAATTTTTGCAGGATGTTAATATACATTGTACTTATTCGAAAAAACCAAAGTCCCGACCCCCACCCCGCTTGCTCCCCCCACCACCCCCCTCCAAACATTGCAAGAGCAGTACTTCAGTTAAAGGCTTATAACTCGGAAACTGATTAAGCTATCGTTGTGATTCTCATCTCATTTATTACTTAAAACTATTCTCTAAAAAATATGTCATATACATTTTCTATGTATATAGCCTAGTTTTTCAGTAATAATATAGTTTATAGAAAAAAATGTCACCACGAACCACAAAAATGAACTTCAACTGATCATATCATTTTTACTATCGCCTTATTGGTTGTGCCGTTCCCTACAAAACCTATAGATAATTTAATAAGCTTTAAAATGATGTGTCTATTGATTACTATCGTTCAAGTTATGGCGCCATAGTGAGTGATGAAATAGTAGCGGACACCGCGTCGCCGAACCCTACAGCACTGTGTATTGCATGGCGCTTGGCTATCCAGCCCAATCCAATAAAGAATAATTATCAGACAAGCAAGACTATGAATGCCAATCAATAGTACACGTTTGAAAGTATATTTTCCGAAAAGTCCCCAAAAATCCCCACTGGCTTTTCCCCCCCAAGGCCCCTTAAAGTTGAAAATTTTTCTAGTTATTGGAAATTCGATATCTCCGTAACTAACCATGGAATAGAGTTGATTCTTCTTCCATAATACCAGTCATATAATGTTCTGCAATAAATGTGCTGTTCACTTTGCTGGTAAACCTGATAGTTTCTTTAATAAAAATTGAAATATCTTCAAAAGAGAATTCTATCAACTAGATTTTTCATTATTTAGGTGGACATTTTTGTATGTCATTTTACAGAAAATAGCTTTAAATAGAAGTTAGAACTTATCCATTGATGTGCATAACAACATACTGACGATTAGATATGATGATTTGATAGGATGAGGGGTATAGAGGTGAGTGGGTGCCACATTGTTGGGCCCTTCTCTCAAGAACGGTTTGTCGCACTCCATACCTTTATTTTCTCAGCTCTTTGAGGCCACATTTGACAGATAATTTGGAATTCTACTTGAAAGGGCAGTATAGGCTCCCTCCTTTACCAGACATGGGCACAATTTTGAAGGAGGGGGCTTGATGAAATGAGTAATTATGTGGGCGGGTAAAAAAATTGATTAGTACTCATATTTTACATTTCAATCATCAATTAAAAATTCAAGTCTCAATGAATATTATCCTAAATAATTAAATATGTAGTGGAAAGACTCTTGTACGAAGGGATGCAGTAATCCAACTGAGATTAACTTTAGAAGGAATCTGATTTTTAACCCATCTTATCAAAGCAAAAGGTGACAGGGGGTACTTCTCCACAAAGATTTTGGTAAATTAGCGTTTAAAAGCAGTAATTTAAGCTGCTCTAGACATCATTTCACTCATTTTGACGCACATTAGAGTATGAACTTCATTTAGTGCTCATATCATTCGATCTTCTCACTAATTATAGATGCTATTTATAGATGGCTTTTTACATTTCATTTTACTTTTATATTCAGTTTGAAAACAAGTTGTTAAGTTTTTTTTAATGTTTCGGTAGTTTTACTGATGTCTGGTATTTTTCACTATGTAGGCTAATCTAAAAACTTAACTTCTCTTTTGTTCTGGATAAAAGTGATGCTACAATTTCATTGAGGCTAAACATTCCAGTTGGACCTTTTTTAATGTGTGGACCTTTTGGCATTGATAATCAATAATGAAACTACAGTAGTTTCTTTATTTTGTAACTGATGACCAATTTCAAGCATCTATTTGTTTCAACATATGAAAACTTCATCCAATGACAACAGAGGCAGGAAACCTCTTGAAACAATGAACAAGAATTAGGCCTAAAACGTCATAATAAAGTAATTAAAATTTGAGTCTTTCTTCCATCCCTGTCGATTTTCTGTTGTAAGCAGTAGCTCAACTCTTTAGTAAGTTAACTCGTATCTAAACCCTAAACACTAAGATTATATTTCATATATTTGTTATAACTCAATTTGCATGTGTGATTTTAGTACTCGAAATCATGTTCCGGGCTAGCTCACGGGCCGTAGTTTGCCAATAACCGCCCTAAAGTGTACTTGGAAAATGACGATTTTTCATTACAAATAGTTTATAACTTGTAAAGTACTAAAGAAAAAATTGCAAAATTGGTCTCAAATTGTAGGTAACATCTTTTTCTGTCATATCCTTAGTAAGAGAACCACTGAGAATGCATTTTAAATGAAACTAAACAATTCTATATGTAGACAAAATTTTACGGGCTTTGGTAATTTTCCAGGTTTTTCTTGATAGCGCAATATGTTAGACAAAAAATGTATAGGACACAGTTAATTTAGACAATACAATTCCCTGAAACATCTTTTCCCTGAAGCGGCATCAATTCCCTGAAGCGGCATTGAATTTTGAGTTATTGTAATTCAAATTGTTGAAAGATTATGAAAAAATTGAAATTTCAACTTTATGTATGATTATAACTTAGAATGTATTCAGGCTACAAGTCTGCCCATGGTACCCAGTTTTGGATAATTGTATTGTCCACAAGAAAGGTATCCTGTTTACTTCCTGTTCAACACATGGTGTGGCTGTAATATCGGAAAATCTGGAAAATTAACAAAATGTTTGCTACATGCAAAATGTGTTCTCTTACTGAGGGTATGAAAGAAAAAGATGATACCTACAGTTTGAGACAAATTTTGGGATTTATTCTTCAGTAGTTTACAAGTTCTACCTATTTATAATGATAAATCATCATTTTACAAAATGATGTAGGATAGGGGAAGCCTATACTGTCCTTTCAATTAGAATTACAAATTATCGGTCAAATGTGACATTTTACATATGAATTGAAATAGCCACAAAGAGCTATGGAGGTACAGATCGTTTCACGGTGCTTGGCGTCTCGCTGGTGGCAGGGGAGGCAGTGTGAGAGAGACAGAAAGTCTTTCCCACCACGCTTCCCCTCCAGCCGGTCCGTCAAGTACAGTCACATCCAATACAGTCAACTGCTGGACTTTGTAGCGGTAGCGAATGGTGCTGGCGGCCGGCGCTGAATAAAACTGTCATCTAACTATATTTATTATATAAACCTATATTTTTGGGGTTGTAGTATGTGGCAGAACAAAAACACGACTCATATTCTTTCACTCAAATTCTAATTACATACTTTTATCATACTTTTTACTATGTCCGACACAGAAACATCAAGTACTCCAAACAACCGTTTACGTAAAGTAATTGTAGCCAAGCTACATGGTATATAATATACGTAATTTTTTTGTAAAATTATCAAAAAAAGAATTTCGGGACAGTGTAAATTTTGAACAAGTTTTGAAACTAACTTCACAGAGGCTACAAATATTAGTGATAGGGTACTATTGTATGTAATATTTTTATGCTTTATATGTGTTTGTGGCTGTGCGATAGGTTTTTGGTGATGATTCTTTTTTGGAGTTTTTTATATTAGCGATTATTAATGCATTAAAATGTTATCTTTTTTAACTGTTCCATTCTGTGTCATTCAACAGTTGGGTTTTTCAAAATAAATTTTAAAAAGTACAGAAAAGTTTAGATTATTCTTTTTAAAACTAATTTTTCAATCATTATATAAAATAGGCGATGTATTTTTAGTCTCTGATGTGTCTTAGTTATAAGAAAACTATCAGAAGTTCAAAGTCAATCCTAGGGGACATAAACATCGTAAAAAAAACCCCGAAATTTCAATTTTGAGCGCCCATATTTCATTGAATATTTTTTACAATTTTTCATAGCAATACATGACATTTTAATACCTTAATAATTGCCAATACAAAAGCTATGAAAAATAATTCCAAAGACCTATCGCACAGCCTTAAAACATAATTGTAATCCTAGTAATATTTGTGAATGTCACACGCTTAAGTAAAGCAATTCACACTAAAGGAGAATAGTTATAAATCAATAACTCGTGAAGTAATTGTCGTACAAACATGGGATTTGGATTGAATTCTTCTTTGTAATGTGGCAAATAGATTAATTACTGATGGATGGCGTATAATGTTTTAATTATTAAAATGCAACAAGTAGAAGAAATAATCAGAAATTTGTCATGAACATAGTGGTAGATGGCAGCGGGAGGTATTAGGGAATATTTGAACTTGACTGTACCTCGAGGCAGCAGGTACAGTAGTGGGTGAAGGCGCTCAGTGCGCATGCTCCATCGAGGCGCCATGCACCGTGAACAGATCTGTAAGAGCTAAGAGGTATGGAGTGCGACATATGTTAGCGAGGGGATACCCCCTCCTCACTACATCACTCATCCAACAAATCATCATCTCTAATCGTCAGTATGCTTTTATACACATCGCTGGACTCATAAAAAAAATTCTATAACTTCTATTTGAAGCTGTTTTCTGTAAAATGACATACAAAAATGTCCACCTAAATAATGAAAAATCTAGTTGATAGAATTCTCTTTTGAAGATATTTCAATTTTTATTAAAGAAACTATCAGGTTTACCGGCAAAGTGAACAGCACATTTATTGCAGAACATTATATGACTGGTATTATGGAAGAAGAATCAACTCTATTTGATGGTTAGTTACAGAGATATCGAATTTCCAATAACTAGAAACATTTTCAACTTTTAGGGGCCTTGGGGGGGAAAAAGCCAGGTGGGATTTTTGGGGACTTTTCGGAAAATATACTTTCAAACGTGTACTATTGATTGGCATTTATAGTCTTGCTTGTCTGATAATAATTCTTTATTGGATTGGGCTGGATAGCCAAGCGCCATGCAATACACAGTGCTGTAGGGTTCGGCGACGCGGTGTCCGCTACTATTTCATCACTCACTATGACGCCATAACTTGAACGATAGTAATCAATAGACACATCATTTTAAAGCTTATTAAATTATCAATAAGTTTTGTGGGGAACGGCACAACCAATAAGGCGATAGTAAAAATGATATGATCAGTTGAAGTTCATTTTTGTGGTTCGTGGTGACATTTTTTTCTATAAACTATATTATTACTGAAAAACTAGGCTATAAACATAGAAAATGTATATGACATATTTTTTAGAGAATAGTTTTAAGTAATAAATGAGATGAGAATCACAATGATAGCTTAATTAGTTTCCGAGTTATAAGCCTTTAACTGAAGTACTGCTCTTGCAATGTTGGGAGGGGGCTGGTGGGGGAAGCAAGCGGGGTGGGGGTCGGGACTTTGGTTTTTTCGAGTAAGTACAATGTATACTAACATCCTGCAAAAATTTAGCTTTCCCCTAATTTGTTACGACAATGGCCATTTTTTTGCATTCATTGCCTGGGCTAAATGGCCAGTTGGTGGGGGAGCCGCCGCTGTAGGATAGAGACTCCCTACTGCCTACACTAATTCCGTTCAGCGCTATGCAGTGAAGTGCGGAGAAATATTAAACTAAAATGTGTTTTCTCGTCTAACTGCAGTTGAATCTTAAAGCAACTTGGGCTTCATCTAATTTAAATCTTACTCTATGCTTAATGGCAGTCATAATGCAATTGTTGCATTAGCTACTAATACTCAAGAAGGTAATAAGTAGAAAAAACGTTACTTCTAACTAAAACCAAAGTTCGTTTCAGTTCAGTTTTTGTTAGTTGGGGGAACGTAAATGAAACTAACCAGACGAAATAGCTGAAGAGTGGTTTGTTAAACGCCTCCCTCCTTCAGTGAGGCATCCTAGACCTCACCCTACCAAGGGTACAGTTCTCGTAAAGCTGTTTTGTATTCTGGACACTGCAGAGTCAATCCTAGCTACAGACCACGTAGTTGAATTTCAAATTGTGCAAACCACTCTCCGGCGACGCTGTGTATATATATAGTTAATTTATCGAGGGCAATATATATATGTATATTTCGACCGCAGACTCGTAATTGAATTCCAACTACCCTAATGTTATGTATTTGGCTTTCATATGTATAAATAAAGAGCACTGTTAGCTGTGCGTCTTCATCTCCTACTGTTATGTATACATACAGATATATAGATCCATGTTGGCTATGTCTTGATGAATATTATATGTTGTTGACTTTTGTTTCATTCAGGAAATGACAGCGCTAACTCTTCTGTCATTGTTATGCTGAACAAATGAGAAACATGTGGGACCTATGTGGGCTCCGAACCAACAAGTGATTATATAGATTGTTTGAGAAAAACTACGTTAAGGAACCTTCCTTGACAATAACATTAGCACTAGATGGAATACACTTTGGGAAGTTACACCATTTCAAGCCACGATAAGTCTGGAACTGATGTTTGAGTGAGCCTATTTTGAGTATATTGTTAGGTGGGAGACCCCTAGACCCCCTTTTTATGCTTAAAAAAAGAAGATTTTCAGGTGAAACAAATAGGAATAAGGACCGTTTGTTTGTCTGAGCAAGATTAGTTTATTTATAAAGCATAAAACATACATAAATATAGATAGGCCTGCAAGTCATGCAAGTCGTAGCTTATCACTGATTCCCCCTTCCCATCAAAGCTTCTTTTTTTTAAGGATGAAGCCGACATTGGTCTGAGACCTATGAATGAGTTGATAGGCCTGCAAGTCATGCAAGTCTTAGCTTATCACTGATTCCCCCTTCCATCAAAGCTTCTTTTTTTCAAGGATGAAGCCGACATTGGTCTGAGACCTATGAATGAGTTGGATAATATTGATTGATGAGTAGGACCTACAGTTTTAGGTGGGTATCAAATCATTGGAAGTAATTTCACAGCAAAGGACAGAATTTTTTTTTCTGCCAATTTGATCGGCCACCCTTACAAACAGAGCCCAGGAGTTTGTACTATATCTTCATCCAACTGCACAGATACCTGTCACGGCTCACAGCCATCACTTCCCGTTAAAACAAAGACAGTTATGGAAGGTCTTATACAAAAAAGGTCTCTACTTACCGAATGACCCATGTACAATAAAATACGTATTCAAAACTAAGTGGAGACCTCAAAGTTGAATACAAAAGTGGAAAATTAATAGCGACCTGTTGAAGTATGTAGTTACAAAACAGAAGTACCCAGAATAAAGAAGAAAGGAGATGCTCACAGCTCAATTGTTGATTTGCAAAACCAATGGCAATGATATTCAAATGACACTACTTGAATGTATAAGTTTGTTGTACAAATAAAAAAGTGAAAATACAATTCAACAATTTCTTATTCTCCTTTACTCCTACTTCCTGTTTTTCACATTTTTCTCCTTCTTCTTTCCTGTTAATCTCTTTTTTCTACTTCCTACAGTCGCTTATTACTTCTCCCTCCAACTCCTCCACCTACTCCAACTCATCCTCCTTCTACTACTCTTCCCCACCTCCTCATTCATCTCTCCTCTTCTCTTTTTCTTTTACTTCTTTTGTCAACTATTTTCTTCTTTCTTTTCTACTTC